>VYZV01040428.1:87020-121392 GCA_013401275.1 Pandion haliaetus
GGCAGTGAGGTGAGGTGAGGTGCAGAGCAGTGAGGTGAGCGGTGAGGTGAGGTGCAGAGCGGTGAGGTGTGGGGCGGTGAGGTGAGGTGCGGGGAGGTGAGGTGCAGGGCGGTGAGGTGCAGGGCGCTGCGGTGCGGTGCGGTGCGGAGCGGTGAGGTGAGGTGAGGGGCAGGGCAGCGCGGGGCAGGGCAGGGCGGTGAGGTGCGGTGCGGAGCGGTGAGGTGAGGGGCAGGCCGCTGCCGCCGCCCCCTGGCCGGCCGTGGAGCTCGGCGTCGGTAGGCGCTGCGGGCTCACCCCCCGCGCTCTGCGCGGTGTTTGCTGTTACGTTTCTGCCCTCTAATGGGTAAAAGGAGCTTCGCAGCTTCTCTTGCTATGCTGAGGAAAGGAAGGAAAAGCCCCGAAAAATAAACCCCGCTGAATTCTTGCCAGCCTAGCTGCGGCTCTGCCCCGCTCCCCCCGCACATGGGGGCGAGGGCCAAACACGCCGGGAAGGTTCCAGTGCTCTGAAGCAGCAGAGCCAGATGGCAGGAGACAGATTTTAGAAGGCTCCTATAAATATTTGTTCTGCTCAAATAAATATGCACGTTTTCAGTTTCTCAGCCAATTTTTGAGGAGTTTGCATCAGAGGACTAGGCTTTATCACAAGATTTCATGGACCTCAAAAGGGATTTATACAAGATGGTTTTATTCAACCAGAAGTTCAGAGCACTTTTTTTTTTTCTTTTTTCTCCTGAGGATGCGAGCTGCAAGATTAAGGGGAAAAAAAAATCCCTGAAGGCAGGTAAAACCAAACAGTAGAAATATGAGGCCGGAGCTTGCCATGTGTCTAGCCAGGGTGGAGTAATGAAAGTTTAAATGCTAACTATGAAAATTACAGAGACTTAATTTCAAAGTTACTTATCCACCAGATGTAGCTGGAAAGCTCCAATGACATGATGGAGAGTAGTGGGTCTTAAAACTCTTAATCTATTAAATTAGAGAAGGACCAGATACGTTAGAAACATTGATTGTATCTGAATAAAGGAAGCCAGATGGGTGACAGACAGATTTTTTAAAGGTTCCTATAAATATTTGTACCTTAGTTTCAATGTAAGATCTCCTGCGAGAGCTTGTCCCGGCAGCTCCACCAGGCCATTGGTGCAATGTGAGCAGCCACAAGCTGCTCCGACAGCAGCAGCACAACCCGATGAGTGCTGAGGAGGTGCAGTGATTCAGTGGTTCCTTTAAAAAGCTTTTGAAAACAGCTTTCATAAGTTGTAGCTCATGTATTCACTTGGTTAATTCCTTCCAGTTGTGAGCTGTTGTTAGAATTTGTTTCTGTGTTTTGAGTAGCGGGGGAAAAAAAAACTCCTCCTTTTTTTCAGTGGGAAACTACAGAACAAAACAAACATTGTTGGTTCCTTTCCAAATTGTATTTTTTCATTCCATTATAGTTTTGCAGCTAAAAGCACTGAACTGCTGAAAGAGTCAGATCTATCTCCATCTTCTCACCCCAAAAAGTGACTGAGAAAATTCCCATTAAAATGAAATCTAAGCAAAAGTGGATCACCAGCTGCAAGCTAACTTATACAGGGCACAAATCCTACTGAAGCAAATCATTCCAGCGTCATTCCCTGTCTTTGGCCTTCTAATTGTGTTCACTTTCTCCAACTGCTGAAGGAAGACAATTTCACTTTAAAATCAACAAACAAACCAGAAAAACATAACAAGGTATGCTATAGCTTCTCAAATGCCTCTATGCAAACAGCAGATAATATTTTTTTCTTAAGTCAGAAAGATTTGGCTGATGGTACAACTGCCTCGGTACGATGTCCTGAAGTAGATGGTGGCAATGCTGTTTTAATCCACAGTTTGGCATTGACCCTGCCATACCCGCAGCATACAGACAGCAGTGCAGTGAGGCCCTGTGTGTCCGTGTGCTGCACGTGGCACTTTCCAAAAAAAGGCAGTAGAGCTTTCAATCTCAGGGCTGACCAAGTTATTCTCTGCATAAGATCCAGTGGAAGAGAGGGCAGACATGACTGGATGATATCTCTGCAGCCCTGTACCTCCAGCCTCCTTCATGCTGCGCTGGCTTATGAAAGACCTTGCTGGTACTCAGCGAAGGACGGGCACACCTCAGCTCTCCTCATTCCTGCACCTTCACCTCTATGCCAAAGGCATGCAGGGCTGTGCAAATGCTTTGATATGGGGTTGTACTGTGATAGGGAAATTTTACAACATAAAACTGCTAAAGCCTGGATCCAGCCCTGAACCCAAGCACTGCATCTCCTTGATGTCTATTAATGCCTCTCAGCACATTGCATGGTTTAGACTAGAGGATTCCTTAAGATCCCACCCAGCCTTATTTCTTTGATCCTTCTAATTTCTTATCGAGCCAGATATAATTCCATAAAGCCCCTTTGGCAGCTTTTCAATCTCCACTAGACCTTCACAACCCTGGATAAAGTGTAGTTGGTTTAGCACAGTCAATGGACTGCAAAGTTTCATCATTTAATTTAATCTCTTTTGCAGTAGTGCAATTCCCCTACTAGAGCCCTGCCTATCTAATAGGCATATATTCTTCTGTGTCCTGGTCCTTTCTCATCTGATCACAGCAACAGATGTGACATACGGATTAGACGCTGGATGTCCATTGTACTGGGAAGAGGGTGGAGACAATGTCAGTCATCCAACATGCAGAATGGGAGGGCTAAAGAGTGTTGAATGTTTCACATCTCTTACATGTTTTCTCTTAGATGTATTGTGAGAAATGTGATTAATTCCACTCTTTTTTCTACAGATTAGAATAAAGAAACACAAAAATCCTCTTTGAATACCTTGATAACATCTCCTCAGCTGGCTCATTATAACCTATTGTGAGGCATTTCCAAAAATGAACATTTCACACTATGGGTCAGGAATAATACCGTTGGTATGGACAAAAGGTGCCAGTGCTCAGTTATACAAACTTGTACTAACTGCAAACCAGTAACTTCAAACCTGCCCAGACAAAAAAAAAAACCTCAAGAGTGATGGGGGAGCCATGCACCTACGGTGGCTGAAGGCCAAAAACCCCACCATTAGAAGCAAACTTCCCCGCCGCAGTGCTGGGAGCTTCCTAGCAAAAAGCCCTTGCTGTTACAGCTGTAATTACATAAATCCCTTCGATGCATTTGTGTCAAAACCATTGATCAAGAAACAGTATTAATTAGACCTAATCCACACTTCGGAAGCACCGGAACATATCATCACGGCTCGAGGGGGTTTAGGGCAGCAGACTGTACGTCTCAGCAAGGCTTCCTTAATTTTATCCTCATGATTTTGAAGGTGTGAATGCACAGAGAAAAAGAAGAGGGAAGAAAACACGAGAAAAATAGCAGCTTTGCAAATTTAACCCTTCCAAGGTGCAGCTAGCACACTGAGTTGTCTGTGAGGTTAAAACCTACCATGACTGTACCTACACAGAGTACACCCTCAAAATTTGTGCCTTTGAGAAGAAACATTGAAATATCATGGAGGTACTAAATAATCTAACTGCAAGCACACCTATTTGCTTGTCTCAGCGCAGGCAGACACCTGGCAACTGCATAGGTGAAGGGCTAAATAAACCACCTGGGTTCTTTACTGCACGAAGACAAAGTCTGAGATCCCTGGCAACACTCCAGCCCCGCCACCCCGATCCCAACACAACTGGTTGCCCTGTCCCTCCACCATGCCACCACAAAACCAGCAGTCTCCTAGAGAAAGCAGGAGGCCAGGCACAGACAGGAGGAGCAGGCATTTGGAAAGTGCTCCAGGTCTTAGGCTCTGAAGAGTTAAAGCAACCAGAGGAATCTTAAACAAACAAACAAACAAAAAAAAAAAACCACAAAAAAAACCCCACAAAAAGAGCTAAGCAGCAGCTCCCACAACAAAAATGCAGTTCCAAAATTAATGAGATTTTGATAACCACCCTTTAAAAATGGAACATTTCCATTTCAAAATGTACAAAGAGTAAAATCTTCATAAATATCCTATTAAGAAACTTCTGCTGCTGTTTTAGAGTTTCAATTGAAATACAGTGCATGAAGGTTGCCATAGCTACAAGCAAATTTTTAAATAACTGTTTTTCATCACAGCAGCTGCAGTATCACGCAGAAACCAGGGTGAAGTGGGGAAGCTGGAAGGAGTCTGACCAACTTCAAGCTCCTAACCAAGCAACCCCAAGATTTTCACAAACACAGCTTAGAAACTTTTAATACACTCTCTGCTTTTTAAAGAAAATATTGCCCTTTGTTATTTGGCAGCACCCCAGCAAATGGTGTCAGCACTGCATGAGATCTCAGTCAAGAGAAGAGCTTTGTTTTCATGCTGGAAAAGATAAAAAATTTCCACTACTAAGCCCCTACCATGGTGCAAATGCCCCAGGCACTGAAGGGTGTGCTGTGGCCTCAGGTCCACTCTGAAGGGCTTTCTGCGCGAACCGTTGATTGGCAGCAATGTGCCTAAAAAATGCCACAAGAGCCACAGATTTCTGTATCCAGGAAAAATTCTTCCTTGCCTGAGTTTGCACAGGAAAATACAGAAAGGAGGAAATGTGAGAAACATGTGAAGCTGTAAAACGTTAGCAGGAGGCTTTCCAAGTGGGGCTGTGATTTAGGTAGTCCTGCCTTCGACGGTGACCAGTGATTTGTGAGCATGGGGAGGCATTTTCCTTTCCTGTAAGATCTCTCCCTGGCAGGAATAGGCAGAGCAACTTTCTGAGCAAGAGTGCAAGCAGAAAATGGACATTTCTGCACTGTGGGCATCTGTTCAGAGGAGGGCTAGGCTATGGACAACTCTGAAAGCCTCCCTTACACTCGAGCCTTTCAACCAGTGATATTAACTATGGCAAATTTCCTAGAAAACTTCAAATAGATTCATTTGGTGTCCTCAGCCAAGTATGTCCCTGTGTCCCAGTCTATAAAACGAGATTAAATAAAGAATAAAATTTCTCAGAGGAATACCATGAGATTTAACTCCAGCACAATAGTAATTGAATTGCTATCTATAGAAAGTGGAAATGCTTGGCTGGGTTTGGGGTTTTTTCTAAACAACAAATTAATGATCATTATTTAATACACTATTATGGATCTGAAAGAATCATCCCAGTGATGGTTATTTTTATACAAATTGGTTCATTTATCTGTGACCTGCTTCTAAGAGGTACATCCACAGCACAGTGGAAGTGCTGCCTGATACTTTGGCAGCAACGCATGAAGGCTTGTGGTGCTCTGCCATCAGCTGCACAGCAGCGGAGTTCACAGGCAATCCATACAAACAAATCTTCTGGGCAACGTATTTTTATTTCAAATCTGATTTTAAAATTTCCTTCACATCTTGAAATGAAACAGCTTCCTTTCCCGATGACTGTATGTTTGTTTGTTCCAAAATCGATAGTTTTTTTCAACAGGTAGTAGACAGCAAAATTTTTGTGGGCTAAAAGAGAGAGGAAAACAAAGGGAAGGAAAGTCAGAGAAAACCTTAAAAAAATTTAGAAAAATGAAAGTTAAAAAATCCTCTCTTGATAGATTCTTCTAACAAGTCACAGTCTTTGACTTATTCCAAGTATTCAAGGAGGTGTTGCAGGCCAGGTTGGATGGGGCTTTGAGCAACCTGGTCTAGTGGAAGGTGTCCCTGCCCATGGCAGGGGGGCTGGCACAAGATGATCTTTAAGGTCCCTTCCAACCCAAACCATTCTATGATTCTGTGATCCATAAGTGCTGAGACAATGTAAATCCTATCTTTACCACAGAAAAGTCCCTCATTTTAAAACTAGATACTTAATGGCAGCCAGAAACATCTCAGTGCCTCGATGGGATAATGGCACAGCCTGCTTCAGCTGGCTTTGCTCAACACTGCTCTCCAGGTCTGCAGCGAGTGGTCAGAAAATGGAAAATAAGGATGACTACCAGACAGACAACCTCGCAAATACCTTTCATAATAACTTTAACCTAATGTAAATTTTAAAAGTATCTCTTTGCCAGTGCAAAAACAGGCTAGTATAGCAGAGTGAGGGAGGGATGCCAGTGAACAGAGGTTTCTATACTTGAGTGCATGTCAAAGAGACAGATCTTCTAAGATATTTTTAGGTTTAACTTTTCTGATGTAGAGTTTTTTTTAAAGGAAAGAAACATAAGACAAAAAAGCACAACCTGCTGTATGGTTGGGCTGCCAGAAAAACAGATTGTGAGTCACTGAAAGCTAGTGACCTTAGCCAGCATATTGTGACTCCATAGCTTTTAAGCCCTGCTGTTTCTTTTCCAAGGGAGATGAGAGGCTTGTCAGAGCTGTAGTTTCTGTATATACACATGCACACTCACGCTTGCATTAAAGTGCTATTTCTCTCAATCATCAGGATTACTGAACCTGACATAAACTCATCATCTTCCTGGAAGCAAAAAGGGACGCTAGCCAAAAAGATGAGCCACAGTCAGCAACGGCTATCTTGTCTTGGGGTACCAAAGGGCAGGAAGCACAGAGCCATCTCTACAGGAGTGTGTAATGCGCAGCCACTCGTTTGAGAAGGCCTAAGATCATTTGCTGAGAATAAACACCTGTCTGCAGTCTGCACTAATGCCTCTCATCAGCATTCACTGGAAAAGGCACACACAGTATAAAGAAGAAATGCAGAGGCTTAAGGAGGAGCTGATGGGTGGGAGGCAGCAAAAGGGAGCAGTGCTTAATGCCACAGGGCACTTTCTCACCTTAACTGCAACGCAGAACATGCGAAGACCTATAGACCTGTTACTGCTGCAGCAGTTCCTCTCTCTCTGTCTGCCTCTGTCCGCTCCTCTCTGTTGCACCATTTGTTTCCATTCTGCTTTTGAAGTAGTGCACAAGCCCCTCCAGCACTCAAGAGGTTTGCTTTTTTTCACCAGATTCAAGCGCTATCTTGAAGCAGGGAGAAAAGTGTCCCAGGGCAAGAAAAAGAAAAAAAAAAAAAGAGACAATCCCACAATATACAGGGGAGAAAAGCCAAAAAAACAGAAGAGATGACCCGAGAGAGGCAGGGAGGGATCAAGGACCAAGAAGTGGGGACAGAACATCAGCCAAGGGAAGGGGAGGCAGCAAACCGCACAAACAGCGGCAGTGGGCAACACTGGGGCACGCTTATACCAGAAGAAGAAGGGTGTAGGTGTTTGTCCTCATTTGTTTGTTGTGAATAGTAAGCAGAAAGCCACAAGTGAAGGGCAACAAGCATGCAACAGAATTCAGGCCTGCTTCTCCATTTTAAGTGTTTGGACTCTCAGTTTATTCATCTGCAAAATGTAGGTAGTCTTGCTGGTCTGCCACAGCTGTGCCAGGGGGATTCAGACCATTGATTTATTCAGAACAAAATAAACAGTAAGATCTGTGAATAAGCACTAGAAGGTAGCATAGATCAGCTTGAAAAAGATAGAAAGAGGGTATATCTTTTTAGCAAATGCTTTACCTGCCCCAAAATCAAGTATCAAATCTATAGCAGCACTAACAAATATAGCTGAATTCACCTGAATGATTCTGCCAAGTGGAAAAAAAGTACAATGAAAAATCAGAATTTCATTCCAAAATGAAACATTTAGAGGGCCAGATTAAAGAGATCAGTTTCCTAAGTCAGGGAACAGGAGAAAATCTTTCAGAAGTGATGCAGTCGTCAGAATTGTGATGCTTTCACTTCTGGTGCTTGGGCACAAAGCTGGTGAATTCAGTAAGGACTTGTATCAATTAATACACTTAACACATCATACATCTGACAGAGCATCAGGAAATGAGTCACCGAGTTGCTCTACCTTTGGCACTGTGACACTGCATTACCTCGGTGTGCTGAGAGGCACGTATCCTCGTACAGGCTGGCTGGGGTGTGAGCTGCAAGCTGGGGCATCCTGAGGACTGTCCTGGTTACAGTGAAGTAGAATAAACGTGTATACTGCCAGGCAGCATAATTAGAGAGACAGAAGGTACAATGGTTTGAAACTGCATGCTAAAAATACTTTCCATTCTGCTGTAAAGACACAGCACTGTCAGGAGGATACTCTGGGACATGAAAACTTATCTGGTTTAGAGATCCCAGAACATCCAAAAAGAAGATGCCTTATCATCCAGGGCAAGCAAGATTCAAAAGTAACTACAGTATCCTGTAGCAAAGGAAGAATACACCGAATGGTTGGTCACTGTGGGGCTGAAAGGCAGGCTTGCTCCTGCTTTCAAAAGAGCTCTGTGCCTAAGCATTTTAATCTGTTGTCTCTCACCCAGCAGCAATTGTACAGCACCGAAAACACCCAGGCAGCTTTGAGAGAAAAAAGGCTTGAGAATAACAAACTCTGCGAACAGCTCTTTCCTTCACCATTTTTCACGTGAACAGCTATGATCAGAACATATACTTGTTCAGGACACAAATATCAACTACTTTTTCATTACACATGGGCTGTGTGACTGTTTTCCTACATGCAGGCCCAACATTCATGGAGAGCTGGAGCTCAAGAGCTGGACAGAAATTTCATGATTTTCACCTAAGCACAGGCAGTTCATGGCACTTGGGGACGTTCAGCACCATGCAGACATAGCTACCAACTATTTGATAGTGATAACCCATTTGCAGTTCATGGAAGGTGTAGTAATCTGGTGTGTGAATTTGTAGTGTAGTGTACTCTGGGGGATACACACGTATGGCTCTGGCCCAGCACAGGAACCTCCTCATCCTTCCTGTGAGTACGATCACAGGCGCGAGCCATTATCAGAGTAACAACAGACCCACATCTGACTTGTTCACCACTCCACGTTTTAACTACTTAAGCTTAATTTGAGATAACATCAATAGTGCTATTATTAGTTCATGGTTTATTGTAGACTTTTGAGAAAAAAAAGCATTACTTACACCACATTTTGAGGACTGCTCTCAAAAAGATGGAACTGCAAAGACTCCCGTACCAAAGACCATCTTGATTTAATCAGTGGCCTTGTGTGGTTACCACCATACACACATCATCTTCTCTGCTGCATCACTGCCTGGAGGCTGGACTTCATAGTGAAGGAAGTGGATGAAGTTTTGTGCCTTCAGCCATCTAATATCCACCACGCCGCCTGCATTAGACATCCTGTAAAACTGTTCCGTCGCTCTCTCTTCCTTTGCAGACTTTGCTAACTCTGACCTCAAATTTCATTTCCTCTTTCTGACAGGGATGAAATTAAAAAAATGAAACTTCAATATTGTCCTTTGTTGTGCATTTCTCCCTCTTGTTTAATGGATATTGCCAGAGCATGGGCTGGTGGAACTGGTGAGCTCTTCCAAGAACTATAATTTCTAGACTGGTGAGCACGGTATATTTTAGACAGCCACAAAGAAACTCTTCAACCCCTACAATAAAAATTTATATGAAAAGCACATCAGTATGAAGGTACATCTGTATCCACAGGCAACAGTGATTAGATCTGATTATTTTTAGTGTAAATACATTTTCAGCATAAAAGGCACATGACGGTTTTAAGCTACTTAGCTGAACACACTGCTCCTGCACCTGTGGGATTTTAATATTTCTATGCTTTTAAGAGCATTGCACCGTAGGGATAAGATCAGTGCATGATCCACTTTACTGAGTTGGAAAAATGTAATTTAGGAAGGTGTTATTATTGCAGGAAAGAGGTGGAAAGCTCATTGGTAATGATAACTCTTTACATGCTTATAGACCACAAATATAATTTTCTTGATGCCTGAACGAAAAATTTGAACATAGCTCCTCCAAGAAAAAATAAATCAGCCTGTGACTTGAATGAATCCCCCTATAAGGGGATGCTTGTGCTGCCAAGACTTCACACAGCACACGCATTGCCATCCCTGATTACACTAGAAGCTCCCTAAACCAAACACTTTGGGAGCATATTACCATCTTCAGGAAAGCAAATCTGTGTTTATATAAGGGTGCTGGTGGCTGGTGAAAATGCATATTCTTTACAGTCACAACTAAGATTTTTCTTTTGCTGAAAACGGGTATTTGGCATAAGACAAAGCAAAAGAAACAATAACTGTGCAGCAGCAGTACTGGACAGAGGAGGTTACAGCAGATTATCAGTTGGCAAACTTGGTGTTCAGACTGGGGAGGTCCAGGGTTTCACTGATCTAGTGCAGCTCACCATGGCTGCTGTTAGGAGCACTGCACCACTTCGCATTATTTGAGGACTGTCATTCAATCAACAGTATCTCAGGGATTTATATGTAGCCTTGATAAAACCAAGAGGAAAGAACAGAGTGAATTAAGTAGTGAGCAGCAACACAGAGCCTATCAGCTAGGAAAAGGCTCAATCACTATATAGCTATTTAACATGAGAGAGCCTGGCCTTTGCAATGAAACCTCCCTGTTAAAATGATTCACATCAGTTATTCTTTCTCTCCTACTTGCCGCTATCACCATCCGGAAGAGACAGTCAGTGATCAAGCACTTCTCTGATCTCCTGTGTCTGTGAAGACAGAAATATCCAAGCTGAAGAACTGAGCCCCATGGGTCTGACAGCGGATTCAATTACAACCCATGGAATTCAGTTCTCAAAGCTGAGAATACACGACATTCATTTTAAGGCTGTCCTGACGCACGGTAGTATCTCATACTCCTCCTTGCTCTCTCCAGTGCCTGGCCTTCTTCCAGGTGCTGTAAAACAGAAGAGTGAAACCTTCACTGCGGCCAAAGCAACTCCACCCAGACTGTAGGTCAGATGCAGAATAATGGCTTGAGGACATATATATTGAAAAATGGGCTATTTTGTAATTTTTTTTTGGCACCAGAAGTGGCCACACGCATAGACAGAATGTGCCCTAACACATAGCAGAATTCTTAGTAATAAAAAATGAAATTTATAGCTAAGGAATATAACAGTACAACATTTTGCACTTTTCTGGAAGCCTTTGAGAATTTCAAAGAGGTAAGTTATAAATTTCCTTCCCTCTTTTTTTAATACGACAACACAGACACAGAGGTAAAATCTTCCAGAGTCGCGCAACAATCTTGGTTAACAAAATCATCCATCCAGAAGCTCAAAAGAAGAAAATCTGTCACTGGTGCAGCCCTTCAGGGTCGTCAGAGTCTGGGTGGCAAAAAGGCAAGCAAAAGCCTTCAGTATTACAGACACACGGTTGTGCCCTGACACAACTTTGTCTGATGTGACAACTTCATCCCAGGGTGACAATCTCACCCAAAGGCAGTTCTGTACTACAGATAAGTACCGTTCAAATGCACTGAAGACCAAAGCTGACATCTCAGACAGGAAACACCTCGTCACTTCTGACAAACCTAAGAGAAGTCACAGGTTTCATTAAACTTCATACCCCAGACTTGGAATTTTTGAGGAAAAATAAATTGGATAAGATGTCGGATGATGCATTTATCTGTAAATTACATGTTATGTCTGCATAGCACCATGTATAAACAGTGTTATTTTAGCTATAAAAAAAAGAATTTTGGATTTATTTGGAACATTTTAAACATACTTCTTTATGTTCCAGTGAGATCAGGCATCACAAAAAAATCCCTTTGGGTTCAATGAAAATAAAAATTTGGTCTGTAATAAAATATTTGGAGGTCAAGGGGATGAGGGGATTTCAGATTAAATCTTTTTAGCCCTAAAACCTAAATTTAAGTAAATTTACTTAACAGAGTGGTTCAATGAGAATAAATTATTTTGGTTTAGTATTGTTTTTCTTAAATTATAAATAAGCATAAATTTTTTTGAAATAAAAATATTGAGTGAAAATTAAAAAGTGTCAAAGAGTTTCCAGCTTTCCCTGAGAAAGTAATTTGATTAAAAACTGCAAAATGTTTCCAATTTTTTGAGTAGAAAAAGCCCAACTTATTCCAACCAAAAATTTGCCCAGCCCTGGCAGGAATTCAGAGCTCCCCCAGTAAAGCTCACTAGTCAAGCTGAAGACAGGGGTACTGGTGACTGACTGTGCAGCCAGCACTGCATGGATATGAAAACCTTATTCTTTGTACAGCCTGTCCTAGAGCAATTACTATCTGGTTTTCTGAATCATTTAATTTAACTAGGAACGCACTCTTAAATTTATCTCTAAAACCTTCATCTCAAATGAACAACAAACATCTGAGAAGATTGCAGTGAATGATTCTTGGTAACAGCCAGTGTCACTTTTTCAGCTAAATTAGCAACACACGCAGCCAAATCAGCAGAGGCTCAGCGCAGAGTGCGTTGTTTGCCAGGATATCCAACGGCTCCGCTGCTGCGGTATCCAACAGTGTGCCTATGTCTTTACGGCTGTAATTGTTTTCTTAGGCTGTTGAACCAGTCAACCAAACAACAGAAATTAAAAATATGCTTCTTTAACTATTTCTCTTGCTGAGAGGGAAACCTGTGAACAAACATTTTCGCAAAGTAACTGTCTTGTGGTACCCACAGCCCAGTTCAGTCCCACCGATCTGTCAGTTGACTCCGTGAGACTTCTATTACAGGAAAGAAAAAACAAATTAACAAAAGCAACTTCTTGTTAAGGCCCTCAAAGAAAATGCAACTTTATCAGCAACCTTGAAATAGGATACCATAGCAACAAATTTTGCTTGCCTGACTTTTCTGATTGGTCACTGGAGTACTGCTTGCTAAGATCGTTGTTGATGTTAAGCAAGACATTCACCAGCAGCCCAGCCCTTCCGTGGTAATCACTCTTCCAATCTCAAGCAGAAAGAAAAGTCAAACTATCATCAATGAAAACACGATATGGTAAAACAGAGAAAGGGTCAGGAAGAATAAAGGATGGAAATGCCCAGCCCTTGGGACAGTGCCCCTGCCTGTGTTAAGTGCACGGTATTTCTACAGAGTACTTGGGACGAGTTGGCACTACCTGGGCACCAGCGTGGTCAGCACGCACAGCTGGGGACACCGAACTTTGGCACTCGTTTGCATTGCACAATGAGGCACACCAATGACAAGGAAAAATATTAAACACCCCTCCATGAAACATAGTAAATGGACCTGTGGCAGCTCTAAGCTAGCTAGCTCAGGCACTGCTGGTGGCTTTACCACTGCAGCCCCCACCCAGGCCAGAAGGGCAGCTGAGCATCGGGGTGCAGCATGGGGTGCTCCCCAGCCCTGTGCTCACGGGAAGCTAAACCCACCTCGTCCACTTCCCAGGCGAGCGCCTGCAGAGCTGCCGTCTTCCAGGGAGATGAGCACTGACAGCAGACATCCCAAGACAGCGATGCAGATGAATATGCGTTGAGGTTACTATCTCAGACTTGGGAACCTGCAGCACGCGCTGCAGCAGGCAGCTCCACTCTCTCCCAGAGCTCTGGGATGGACCCGTCCCAAAGGTCTCCTTGGGGAGGACAGCCCAGCTGAGCTCTCTACCAGCACACCGGTGTTTTAGTGAAATCCCTAAAGGGCAGGTATGGACTGGTGCGTCCTCATCATTCCACAGTCATTTTCAAGGTTAAGTTGGCTTTACAGGTTTTTTAACCAAGGAGGAGAAAAGGTCAAAATCTCTCTCTCTCAATTTGCCTGCAGAGTTTAATACCATCGCAGTGCATTAGCTCTCTCTGATCTTAAAAAACCACAATGCCGGTTTCAGCCACGTTCTGCTTTGACCCTTTATCAACTTCACATGTGCCATGCTCTATCCTTTCAGCATCATTCCTGGAGTGCCCCCCTCCCTCCAAGAGCCCATTTACTCAAGGATTAAATTCATGCATTTGCAAACTGGAAGACAGCCCATAAAATTATATTGTTCTGCCTTTGCAAAAGCAGTAAGGAGGTGAGTCTTTTCAACAGGCCATAAATCTACTTTTTGAAAAAACATTTCTTTTTCCTATTCCAGCAAGGTCACTAAGTACCTTATAGCTTGGAGATCTTATTACACCAGAATTAACTATTCCTACAGGACAGATACTTAATAGGCAATCATCATATACAGTTTTACTGCTACACCAAAAGGCAAACCTTTTTAGGGTGATTAAGTAATATTAAGTGCCTGAAGACTATTTTCCCATAAGTTTCCTTTCAAATTAAATATGTTTTAACAGGAAAAGAACATAAAGATCCTAAAGCCATCAAGTAAATTCTCTGCATTTTCCCTATCGGCCCCTACTTTTATTCTCTGTGTTGCCATTCCTACCTTTCTTTTTAATACAACATCTGCGTTTCTCTGAATATACAACTGAAGAGTGAGATCTTAATGCTTCTTAACCAGTCAATGATCTACTGCAGCCTCACATGAAATCCAGATACTATTCAAATGAGCTCATCATGGGTGGTAATTAATTAGCACCGATGGGGAACTTGAAATAAAATATGAATATGGTCACATTTCATTAGGAGCATAATGTATCTTCTTCACCCTTATTTAGTTAAATACATTTTCCCCACAGCTAGTAGAAAAATTCATATCTCACAGCTACACTGACATCTGGTTAGTTGAAACAAGAGGGCAAAATGGAAGACGAATTTGTTCTAGAGATCTTGAGATTAAAAAAAAAGGAAAACTCACAGCCAGAAAGGACCACAGTGACACCAGAGGCAGCCATAGACTCAAACTCAGCAGAAGCTTGCAGGTGAAAACTGGCCCGCTGTGTCATGGGGCATGAGAGCTGAAGGTTTCGGAAGCGGGGCCGTGGGCTGCATGCTCTGCAGAGCAGCGGGGTGTTTTGCTTGCTGGGCAGATCTCATTCATCCCCTGTGGCAGCACTGCCAGGTGCAGCTGCAGACTGGCCTCACACCCGCCCGTCTGCTGGTAGAGCACCGGTCAGTGAGAAACTGCTGCTCAGCGTGGTGAACCCAGATCTCAACATCTAAAACCCAGACCCTCAGCATTTAAGACCCTTACCTGACCTTTCTGGTCTTCTCCATTTAAAAATTCCCCATTTCTTTGACTTCCCTCTTTCCCGCATTTCTTGAACTTTCCCGCAGAGAAGCATCCAGCTGCTCGCCCTGGCCTGTCTGTCCCCGCTCAGCCCGGGACAGGCAGCATCCCTTGATCTCCACAGTGATTCACATCTCTGCCCCAGCTCACTGCTCTACAGGAGCTGCATGGTGTGCTGGGCCTTGGGGAGCCTGCCTTGTCCCCACTCGGGGCTACACCACACCAAAACCAATCAAGCCCTTTCTACACTGATCAGGTCTTTTTCCATCACTCCTGCCAACAGCAGAGCAGCTCTGCTCACAAATTAGGGCTCAGCAAGAAAGCCTTGACTCTGTTGCTTAGGTACAAGGCAAATGCTGTTCGTATCTTAACACACCTTAAATGCTGTTAATCCCTTCCAGTAAAGCTAATATGCATGTTTACAGGCAAAGAGTGTTCACATGCAGAGAAGCTATAAATCTTCCCTTGCTCCATAAAGAACATGTTTAACACTGAAAAACCCAAGATGAAAGTTTGGATGCAGTCTTAAAGAAAAAGCACACCTAAGCTTTGCTCTTGAGCTAAATACTGCCAGTATCAAACAGTACACATCAGACATAGATACGCTGGCGCGAAGCATGCCCTGCTCCAGGATTACATCCTGCGTTCTCACCACATCAGTGAAGACCATCAGCAATGTCAGATGAGGAACTGCCTGTAGGTATTCCTTCTCCTGAACCCTTCAGGTTGACAAATGCATCAGGTCCATGGTGCCTTCAGCCCAGCAACTACACAGACGCTTTCATTGTCCCCCAACCAACAAGAGAAAAAAAAAAGTTTTAAAAAATCTGGAACAGTTAATTTGTATTTGAAAAAAAATTCACATCTCATGATAAATCGGTATTAGCCCAAGCACATATTTTGGACTGGGCAGAAGCAAGTGCATTTGTTCCCAATATGCTTTCTGAAACTCCCGGTTATTTCCTGGATGCATTTTTAATTTCAAGCAGTAGTTATATTTCTACTGCCAATGTCTATGTCACGAATAGCAAACATTCAATTTCCTCTCCTGTAGAATTATTCCACTCTGCTTATCTGGAGGTTCAATTCTGTTGTCTCCATTTTAATCACATTTTCCAACACCACAGTACTTTGTGCAACAGATCATTTTGCTTCATGAAAGATAAAAATCACTGCATATTCCATTTCATTTTTTGACCTAAAACTTACTGGTGGTTTTTGCATTTTTTCACTAATTTAAAGAAAAAATACATGGCAAAATAAATAGCAGGCATAAACCACTAAGAAAAACATGTATTTACATGTAGTCAGCCATCTATATACATTGCAGCGGGTTAAAACAGTAATATGGAAACGTGCATAATGAAAATGTTATTTCATATTTTTTAAAAGTTCTGGCCATCAGCAATTATAATAAAGACTTCTAATACCAAGTATTACTTTTAGTAATCTCTATAGCATACACTTACGGTATAGTTACAATATAGTATAGTTTCAGTTATACTCACAGCAAGCTGTAATAGGTCACAGCCCTGGAGACAATTTCAGCAAGGTTTTTTTGTATTGAAGAATACAAACATCTATGGGCTCCACAATTATTTTTTTTTTAATACATTCTCAGATGACAGGATGAAACACAGTGTAGAGGAATGTAAACTGTCTAAACCACATACTTTGCACGTTGACACACTGGTCAATCCATATGTTTCAGACGTGATCTAAACAGCCAAAAATATATGAAGAGG
Source organism: Pandion haliaetus (assembly GCA_013401275.1). NCBI lineage: Eukaryota > Metazoa > Chordata > Aves > Accipitriformes > Pandionidae > Pandion > Pandion haliaetus. The sequence goes on from VYZV01040428.1 coordinate 103,599, forward strand.
GAAAAAAGTAAACAGGAGAGAGTAGATGGCCATCTCTTGTTCCATTCCAATTCCCACATTTTTCACAATTCAAAAGAACTAGCAATGTTTCAGCTGCTGAAAGTACACAGATATTTACAGTATCTGTCACTGCATAACTATTATACTGTGTATTACTAACACAAAATGGTCAGACTCTGTATAAGCAGTTAAAAAACAAACAGGCGAACATCAATTAATCACCTTTTTGTAACCCTCCCATTATTTAAAAAAGGAATGTGACGATCACCCAGCAAGGAGTTTATTTGGAAAAGCAGGTTGTAATAAACAACTGTAATGTTAGTAATCCATTAGAAGCCAGAGATTTTTTTTTTTTCCAAACAGGTTCAATATATAAATACTTGAAATATAAAAATTACTGTATTTATATTTTATATTGTAACTACACTGTACTTAATGAAAATAAAGTAGTCTATGAATGGCAAACAAATTTTCAATATATACATGGTCTGTTTCAATATTAATTCACTGAAACAAACCAGTGGAATATTAGGCTGATGAAACAGCTCAAGTACTGTGGAAACTGGCCATAGTTAGTTCAGACAAAGGTACAGGACAGTTAATAGAATAGTATGAGAGCAATGAATTGTGACCTGGTTAAGGCACCCCAACCCCTGCAAGCTATTTAGGTAACATTGCTCAGCCCGTGGGCTGTGGACCACTGCTGTCAGCCACCAGAAAGTGATCCCTGAAGAATCTCATTTAGAAGATGAAAAAACCGCACATCTATTCCCACACTGTTGGCAGCGATGCACAAGCGGCAGACAGAGTTGGGAGCCAGTTTCTGGATGCTGCCTGGGACTGCCTGCAGGTGCAGACGGCATGTGAAATTGTCCAAGATTTTTGTTTCAAAGGGGTTCCATTAGAAAAGGCTGAGAAATGCTGACACAGCCAGCCTGCAGAGACCTGCTGCTGCCTTCCTCTGGGATACGCTCACCTCCTATTCAGGATTTTAAATCTTGTTCCCTTGAGCTCACCAGATCTGATTTTAAAGAAAATAATTTTAGGTGCTATTTAGATTCAGCATAATCACATCTAGAATATTTAGTCAAGTGTGTCGACTACAGCTAATGATTACAGTGAAAAGTAAAGACATTCTCTGATGCATGCACAGACTTTTAGTGTAAGATCACTAAAGCTGCCAGTGTGGACTTGGATATCCAGTATCCACTAAAGGATTAAATGCAGCTTTGAATCAATTTTCTCGGGCTTCTCCGTAATGAATCCCGCCAAGAAGGTCACAGGTAGTCATCAACATATTTGAAACCTCTGTCTTGCAAAAGAGTCCCCATTGCAAGCCCAGGCCCTTGTCCTGCAATCACAGCAATCCTCAAACTCCCCGCTCCCCCGACGCCGCCAGGAGCTCCAGGCCCTGCTTATCCAACAACAAAACTGTTTTAAGCACCTGTGAAGCCTAGTCCCCGAAGCAAACTGAGGTGGAATAAGGATATTTGAAAAGCTGCAGAAGAGAGAGTAGCTGAAGCCTTGCTCACGAAATTAGGGAATCGGTGCAAAAATAACACACAAAATGTATTTCAATAATGAAAACTGACTTTTCTCCTTTCTTTTTTAATTGTGGGAAAAGATGCATAATGTGTTTAATTTGACCAATAAAAAGACATGAAAGTATACATTTTTGTAGTAATTCACATTTTCATCACCATTTCCCACAGAAAAAAAAAATCTCAACATTCTCCCAGATGACCGTGAAATATAGCTGGTCCCAATAATGGTCTGCACCACAGCTAGGTCAATTAGCAATTTTTTCATCCACTAGCCAAAAAGAAGAAAAATGAGGCAAAAGGAAAATGTCATTTGGCTGAACCTAGAATGATTTTTTTTTTAGTTATTTTCTGAAGACAAAGAACATTCATTTTAGGTACAAGGTATTTTTTGGCCTAAACAAAAAAATTGTTTCTTTTTTTGCTATTATTATTATTGCGTTAGAGCAATTAAGAAAATGGAAACCATATTTTTGAAGGAAAAAAATTAAGGTTTAATTCTGAAAATGTTAACATATTTTTACTTTTTTATTGTTTACCTAATACTATTTGCTGCACTCAGTTGAGCTTTGTAAATAATTTCAGTTCATTCCAAACTGCATTTTTCAGCAAGCAAACTATTCAGAAAAAGAAAAGAGTAACTGCCTATCTCTATTCAGGCTAATAGGTGGAAGGATGGGAGCTGCTTTATCCTGCAGGCTCCAGAAACCCATCTCTGCACCCTTCTAACCCAAGGGGAATTTGTTGGCAATTCTACCACAGAAAGCTGTGGCGTTTCCTCCACCCATTTTTCCAAACCGTAAAACAAATTTTTGGATGCCTAGATAAGCCCAGAGCACATAGAGTTAAAAAAAAAAAAATCTTCAAAAACATAAAGGCTCAATGTGAAAGAAAACCACGTATAGCCAGTCAAACTCCTCGGCTGCAATGAAACATTGTACTTTCAAAATCAGTGGCATTTGATGAAGAGAGAGAAAAAGATACATACATCAGTTAACTCACATCCTCTCTCTGTTTAAATTGGTGTTATTTAAGTGGGTTAAGATACAGATTTAAAAAAAAAATTAATAAATGTAAATCATAATACAAGGAAAATAGTCATGCACATAATGCTACCACACCCCTTGTTTCTGAATTGCCATTGGATTCAGAATAAAGTCATAACACCACTGGAAGGACAATAGCAAAAAATTCCTGCCCAGTGAAAAGAAGCGTTAGAAAATGTGCAGATTCCCTGACACAACAGTATTTAAAAGTAATTCTAAATTTCTCATCGCTTTAGCATAAATATAACTCAAAATGACTTAAAACACTTGCTCTTGATTCTGCTGCTGTTACAAAACGTAAATCCATCAAAGCTGACAGAATTACTCTGGTTTAAAGCTGGAGGAATTGAGGAAGAATTTGGCGCTTTGATTCAATCTTTAATGTGCAATTTACCTTCCACGTATACAAAGCGTACTGGCTCTCAGGCAGAAGATAAGCATGTAATAAATCAGCTTACATTTTTTTCAGCTCTTACTCACAGTGGAATCCCCAAAATTCATTTTATTTTATCTTTTTCCCACTCTTCAGCTTTTTCTCTTTCATTTTCCTTCCTCCTCTTCAATCACCACAGGTTTGCATTTCTCATTTTCAATTTTACATCACTCCGCTTTGTTCTCTACAATGGAAAGACAGACAGACAGACAGAAAGGCAGACAGACAGACAGCAGGAAGAGACATACAGCCAGTCCAAGGTAACAATCTCGGACACCCACATTCTGGAGGATCTGTTTCTCTCTCAAAAACATTTTAACTTTATAAAGGGAAGGGAATCAAAACTCATTTGCATACGGGTTCATTCCATCTATTCAGCTCACATGTTTATAGCTCTGGAAAGTCCCTTTCTGATTCCCTGGTTGATAAAGAGCCAGGAAGGTAACGCAACAGCAGGGAGAGGTGAGGACTGTTTTGCTGACCTTGCAAGCAGGGCTTAAATGAAGCACTCCATTCACCTTGCTCAGAGGACCCAACTGGGAAATTTGGGTGCTTTTTATCCTTTAGATTTCAAGGCTCGGACCATACACGTAAAGCTAAAGATTCAAGTCAGAGAAACCCCCACTCTTGTGCAGGAGGAAGCTCTGGTCAGGCGCTCAATACTTCAGCTTCCTGTCTGTACACTCCGCGGTCTAATCTGGGGAAATCCTGAAAACATTATCAGATGCCTGATAAGCTCTTTAGCTTTCAAGTACATAGTGATTCAGTTTCGGTCAAAACCTCATTTGAATACAGTTTTAAAATCTAAATAAAAAGCGAGACCCTAACGGAGAAGAGATTAGCCTTGCAGTCTAACATCACTGGTATCCAAAATAATGTGACTGATGCTTAAAACTGGCATAAACAAATCTACTTTTCCATACCTGCATCAAGATGCTCAGTGTGTGTAATTCAAGCTTATTAAAAAGGAGTGGAATGATATGTGTGGTTAATTAAATCCTTTTATTTATCCACAAACAAATAACGCAGCAGAAGCAGCAGCACGGATTGCTTACTCCATCCCGATGTTGTTCACCACTGACTTGAGGCAGATTGTTTCAGAGAGAGAGGGATTGCTTGAAACTCTGGTGCACGCTCATCCTACAGGCTTCTCCGGCAAAGCTGGCAAGCGTGGCAATCCCTGTGTTGTTCAGCGTAGACACTTGTTTACCGGGCATTAGACAGATGTTTCCAAACCCATTTCACAGCCACCCATTGCAGGCTAACAGCAGGCTCTACTCTTTGATCTGTGGATTTAGCCCTGGAAGAGTAAATCACCACCACCACAGTCTGAACCCCCAAAATTTTCCAATTCAGATAGGTACTGAATCGGGATTCACCCACAGGAAATCACTCCCACTTCACTGGTCTCCATCTCAGTCAGGCCAGGGAGCTTTCTAGGATACATTCCAGGAGGTTCTCCTTCACACGCAACTTCTGAAGATCTTGGAGAAACTCCCTCCATCTCTGAGTCTGGAAGCAACTAGGAACATTTTCCCAGGTATTGCAGGACTGCAAGCAGTCAGGGCTTAATCTACTTTCCACTCCCAGAGCATAAAACTTATCAAATGCTTTTCATGAAAGCTCTGATGTTTTCTGCTGCACTAACCCTAAGGGTTACCACAAAAACAAGCTCATGTATGGACCAGCTACTTTGGAGAAGAGGAAAATTGGGAAGGTATTTATTGTTAATAACCACATTCCTCCAAGTCAGTACAAAGGCTCGGGTTGTCCAAACTCAGGGCAAAAGTATGTAGCATCTTTTGTTTCATCCTGAGATCTAGTTTACAGATCTCCAATTAGGCTAATGCACAAGATACATTTCACAAGAGCAGAGGTTTCAGACACAAAACCAGTCATCATTTTAATACCCATGTTAAAACATATAACAACAGTAATTAACACTGGAAGGCAGATCCATCGACACAGAGTCCAGATCCAGATGGGAAATAATCCCAAAGTTTCAAAAGCATCTGGAACTGGGATTTTGCTTCTCAGCAGCATGAGACCTGGTGTTGGCTAATAAAAGACCATGTCTGAGCTCTCAGATGCTGCCCTGGGTCAAATTTGGGCATGGAGAAGCAAAGGTCCTAGTAGGACTTATCAAAAAGAATGCTTAAATGAATTTGCATGAGTCACTGCACAGAAAGAGAGGAACGGTCATATTTCAGGCTGGCATTCAGCTGTATCTGCAGTGCTCAGTGGCACAACTTTCAAAATGCATCCTCATTCTAGCCCCAGGTTTAAAAACCTCTTTGTAAAAGACACTGAACTAAATTAATCAGTTCCCTGCTGACCAATACATCCTTGCTGGTTCTTTAAGTAAAGATTATTCAAGTTTCCTGGGTCCCAAAAGGTAGGTTTCATTATGTGCGTGTGTCACAGCTGGATAACCTAAAGCAGAAAGTAGCTAAATACAACCTGAGTGCCACGGTGAGAGAATCACATTCCTCAGTCCTCAGCATATCTTCCAAGCAAAAGCAGAAAACTGACCAGTAAAGCCTAAACGTTTACACAGGCCTTAATGAAGGAAAGATGACAGGACAGGTTCTCCACTTCGTTTTGTGAAACAAAAGCAAAGACTTAAGGAGGAAAAAAAAAAGAAAGCTTGTACACAGTGACTGATAAGTGAAGAGACAGGCAACATACTGTCCACTGCTCTTGACACAGTCAGGATGGTTATTATCATCTTAGCATCACATCTAGAAAGTTTTGACTAACTGAATTTGGTTTTTGACAGGAAGTCTAGATCTTGCCCTAATTCAGTGGCTGGAATTTCTTTAGGCAATATTATGTTAGGCCAAACAAGGTAACACTACAGCCCTGAGTGCAGCACTATCAGAAACACGACGCGTGGTCATGAAGTGCTTTCTAAAGGCATTAAATCATAGCCCAGGTGCCGGTATCGTCACCACCAGGTAGTTCCAGCTTCTCTATTTATTTACTGCTGTTCACTGTATTCTGCATAAACATAAAGGGCTGAATTCTTTCTTTCACTGGGGACGAAGGTCCTCCCAGAAAGGAGGCTCTCTCTTAAGCTAGTTAAAATCTTCACAGCAGTATAAAACATGCAGGTGTCAGAGATAAATCAGGTCCTGTGTATAAAATATCTTTCACAAAAATACAGCCTTCAGAAAGCACAGTAAACGTATAGTCACTTCTTACATGATTTCATAAATCTTCCATCCCTGCTTATAGTACTCTTTGTGACAGACAGTGAGACAATACCACGAGTTATGAATTCCAAGGGGAGCTGGAGCTTGGTCCCATTGAAAACTATGGCAAAATCCACATTACTTTTGAAGAAACTGGAATTTCTCCCTCCATACTGTTAAAAGCAAACTTTCACTTGGTCTCCCTTGAGAGATGAGTTCTGTGGATCTTTTTCTAGAACATAGAGCCTTATACCAAAATATATATTATTTTTTACTTTTGTGCATCTAGTTGTCAGGTTTCTTTAAGCTGAATTGACTTACAAATTCTATGAGCTCTCCCACTGATTTCTGTTTCATTGCTTTAATATCCAATACCACTGATTCAAAAGAGATTGGCCTGACAGAGAAACCTAGGAAATACTTCATAAATCATGCACCTTTCATAGACCACTTTGCACATCTACAAAGGCTACGGTCATATCACAAGCCAGGTAGGATTTGATTAGCCAATTCTTATTTTGCCCTGTGATGGGCATACAAATTAGGACACAGTGCTCCCACCTCTTACGTAGGCAGTGAAGAGCTATGTAAGGCATGCTTGGGCAACAGAATAGAGAAGGGATGGTAGAAGCAGCCCTTCTGTGTACTCCTGATGACCTGCGCAGCCTCCAGCAGCCACAGAGCTCTGCTTGTGGACAGGGCTCACAAAGAGGGAGGAACATGCCAAGACAGGAGAGCTGCAGCTACCCTCCATGACATGTTTTTCTAAACTGGGAAGCATTCCCAGTAGGAAATGCCTGCAGAGATTCATACAGAGGCACTAACCTTCCCCCCAGAGTCTGTCTGTGTACGTGAGTGCAGGTACATGCACATATTTCTCATCCTAAAGGAAGAATTTTGCTCTCTAGTTGCACAGAGGGCTTGGATCTTACCAGAATGGCCCACAACCCCTGCAGCTTTGCTCAAGAGTCCCCCACGACAGCCAGATTATCTGTCCTAGTGTCTTAAAACCCTGCCAGAGTTATTCTACTCAGGTTTATCGTTCTCTTAACTATTTTGCTGTGACTGGCTTAACAGCATCTGTGAAAGCAGGACTGTGAGAGCCGGCACAATGCAGTCAGACCCCACACAAACCCACAGATCTGCCACTGCACCTCAATCCTGGCCTGCAGCACCTCTGCTGCCTCGCTCCCGCCTGAGCGCTGCCGCCCGTGACAAGCCCTGGGCTTGTGTGCACCCTGCGCTTGTGACAAATGGCTCTCGCTAAAATGAATGCTGCATTTCAACGGGGAAAAAAACCTATCTACTGCTGCCCTATCAGCCAGCTTGAGCTAAAAGAAATGCTGCAAAGTAGTATCAGGCAGCACAGTACAATTTCTGTAACAAGCTTCATAGGTGGCTTCACTAGATGCTTCGCAGACAGAAGTTAAAGAAAACAGGAAGGTTTCAAACCAGTTGCGAAGGCAGGAAGTGAGTCAGCCCGGAGCAGGAGGGACAGCAAACAGCAACCCCTTCCATCGCCACGGCACACCGACCCGGACGCCCAGAACCAGAGTGAATGAACCTGAGAGCAGAGAGCATCAGCTGGGCAGGAGCAGAGAGGAAAAGGGACGCTTCTTCACCAACCACTGCCCAAAGGAGGGAAGATTTTCTCCATGCAAAGGACTGTCTTCTAACCAGTTTTCCTTCTTGTAGAAGCAGCCTAACCACCAAGTCACAAGCTTGTCCCCCCCCTGCCCAGACACACCAAAGCCTCCTGAGCATAACTGCCCAGGAGGAGCAGCTGAGAAGACTCCTCCAGAATAACTCAGCTGGGATCGGGATTTTAAGTCCCCTCGAGCATCCTGAAATTTGAACACTGGCCTCTCACACACTCAGATAAATACTGTGCTATTGGGAATAGAAACACCAACACCTCCTCCACAGTTGCCATCCTACTCTGCCCGCATCCTACATGAGAAGAAATCACTCTGAAAACACCGCCACATCATCCTCCATAGAACAAGGAGGCTAAGGAACATCTTCACAGGGCTTAGGCATAAACAAGACTAGCTGCTTGCCTAGAAACAGATGCTTATCAGAGAATTCATCTGGAGTAAACAGAAGAGCCATAAGTCATCAGTGCTACTGCAGCTCAGCAGCATTATGGCAGGAGTTCTGAGGATCTGCATTTTGGGGATAGGTAAAAAAGAGGCGCAGGTCCTTTTGTAGGTATACCTCTGGGCACACAAGGAACATCTAAAAATAGAACCTGAGTTCTGAAGTCACACAGACAGCTTTGAAAATTATAGTCTAGATATTTGACAGTATTGTCCATCACACAAAAATGTTGCATTCCTGGTTGCTGTACCAGGAAATAACACTCAGCCCTTAAGCCCAGACAGTCGCACAAGCACCAAGACCCTAGACCGGTAACAAACTCCCACCAACTTTCCCAGACTCCTAAATCGGGCAAAACAGGTAAAGAATTAGCTGTTCCACAGACAGTACATCAGGTTCCTAATATGTTGTCCTCTGTTTCAAGCATACTGTTTAAGCTATTGGGAGGACAAATAATTTTTTGCTCTCTGTATTAATCAGAAAAATAGGATACTAGTTCCAACTGACAAAAAAAAAAAATGGAGAAGGACAGACAGAACTGGCTGAGTTCCAGCACTAGACAAGACCCTTGTCCCTCTGCTTCTTCGGAGAATAACCTTCTATAAAGCAGCAAATCACTGTAGCAAAAGACTCAAGAATCACAGCATGGTCACATATACCAGGTTGGGGAACCAGAACAAAAATGAAGTAGAACATGAGCTTCCTCAAGGCAATTAGATTTCAATGCAAAGCATTTCCAAATCCTTCCTAGTTTCAAAAGAAACTTAAGAGTAAGGTGTGGGAAGATGGGCACAGAAGAACAAAACACTTCAGAGGAACGTTTACTAACACTGAAAGAAGCTGTTGAGAACTCCTTATCTGAAAAAAAGGCTGGGGCAAGACTGGGTAGAAAGTAAAAAGCAAAATCCAGTACCTGGTTGCAACTTGCAAGTTTTGAACACCTTCCAGTGGAATAATTATTCTTAGAAAAGTGCTGTGCTGTTGGAATCAATTTCCCACAGGAATGTTTCCAATTTGATTTTGATTTTTTCTCTCACACGTGGTTTGATAGGTCAGCACACTTCTGGAACCAGGGGACATTGCATTTACAAAATGAAGTTTCATTCCTAAGTTTTACAGAGTAAGATTTTGTAAGGCAGCTTTGGAATTAGAAGTCTTGCTTTTGTAAGAATGCGACACTTTAACTGACAATTTAAAACACCAATAAGAATTTTTAAGCTCTTTCACAAAATCCAGGGGATGAAACATGGCTCTACTCCAGACAAAGCATCATGCAGCTGCTAAAAACAGCTCTCAAGGGTTGTGTATTTTTTAAGAAGGAAGGTGATGGGCAAGAACTAGGCAATACCTAAACAGCCTTAGGAAGAAAACTATATGGACAAAGCTTTCAAGCTGAAAAGAGGTTCAGAGCAAAAAAACTGTCACTCACTGTTTGCTGCTGGATATGTTTAGATGAACAGAACTTGGTACATTCCATGAAAACAAACAGAATCCATCAGACAGAATCACAACTTTTTTCTCCTGCCTGGAGTTTCCACAAGCAGCGGGTACAGAGAACCCCAATTCTGTCTAATCAGATTTTTAAAAGGAGGTTGCTACCATGCTGAATGAAATGCAAAACCCTCTGAACTAATAAATTCCAGCAGCACCTTGTATTTCATTAAGGAACAAGATGATAGGTTAGCTAAACATGATGTTAGTTTATTGATTCCTGAAGCTGGAATAGTTTTGCTCACCTGGCTTACAGAAAACTGAAGCCAAAAAACAACTGATTCAAGCTTGGGTTTATTGTGTTGGGTTTTTTCTCATTCCAAAACTGAGTCATACAGACTTTGCAGAACCTGCACTGGAACAACAGCCAAAGAAATTACCCCTGTTGAGGAAACAGTTCTGCTGAAAGCTGGTATCCCCCAATAGGGACATCCCATCACAGAGGGTGTTTGTGCCCACTGAGATCTACCACATGCCACAGCCTGTCCCTCTCCAGCCAGATGATTCAGCAGCACATGGAGCAGCCGTTTTATCACTGCCCTGTGGAATTATTCAGTGCTGGTCTTCAGACTGTGGCAGGGACCTGTTCGCCACATGGACTTCTCACACCTGTGCAAGCTGCTTCAGAAGGAAGGCTGGCCACGTTATTCACCCCACAGACTGGATAACTGCGTATTGCTCTGGAGAGCAGTAAGGGCCTGCAGGGCCCCGCAGTTGGGATTTCCCTGCAACAGTCCCAGGGACATCCCTCGCTGCAGGGACAGGCACACATTGGTTTTGTGTCTCTGTGGATAGCTGGGAGTTTACCAGAGAAGGAAGAACAGGATGATTCGCACTTCATGTCCCCAGGAACTCTGCTCACTCTCCCCTGCGCTCCCACTGAGGCACAGCTCATCTCCTCTCCATCTTCTGAGTGCATGTTCACACCACAGCTGGAAAAAAACCACTGTGGGGAATGTGAGCATTTCCAGGGATTTTTGCTTAAACCCACTAATATTCAGTATCCCAGCTGGCTGTTTACAGAAGATCAACAGCAGCATCTTGCTTGGGTGTCCGAAGAAATTTGAGCAGCAGCAGCAGAGAGAAAAGTGACAGCAATATTAAAAGGCACTCTCTGTTGTTGCACGGCAATCACACTGTCAGCGTTCACAAGAAAATACATTTGTTTGGTTTCTGAAGAAAGGGTCAACCTCTGCTGTCGGGGAAGACAAGGGTCTGTAATTCAGGGCCCAGGAGCCTTCTTACTGGGATCCATGTCACACGCCCCGAGAGCTGTGGCCACAGAAAGCAACGGCAATGGGAAAGAGAGGGAAGCCCTGCCGAGAGCTGCGGCCGCATAGCCGGCACACCCACGGAGCAGCAACGTACGCGGAAGCCGAAAGGCAGAGGCTCTGCCCCTGCCCTGCCTCGCCCAGCGCTGGTCTCCGCGCTCCGGCAGCTGCGACCCCGCGGCGGGGCTGGGGTCCCCGGGCTGCGGCCGCGACCCTGCGGCGGGGCTGAGGCGGGGCTGAGGCCCGCCCGCCGCCGTACAGCCCCGCGACAAGAGGAATTGAGGGAGCGCTTGTTTCCGGCCCCTCTTCCGGCTAGCCCGCAGCCGGGGCGCCCCCTAGCGGCGCAGCTTGCCCGGAACGGCTGGCTGGCGGCCGGGAAAGCCCTGGGTGCCAAAAACCTCATCCTCATCCTCCCCGCATCCCCTCCTGCCGCCTGCTCACCCCCTGGGCTCGGTGCAGGGGTGCCGCTTCCTCTCCCCGGCTTCTTTAGCCCCCTTTACCCCTCCTCCCACCAAGAGCTGTCGGCCATGTCCTTACCCCTCTCCTCTTGTCTTTTCACTGCACCCACACTTGAAGCCTTGCAGATGCCATTACTGAGATCTGTGGACCCTTCCACAGCCGTCCTGCGTGACCACTCACAGTGATAACGCCCTCTCTCACCGGCGAAATATGTTGTCCTCAAGTATCCCAAAGCGTGTTATCAGCCTTTCGTCCTCACCCTGCCAAGCTCCAACCCTGACTTTTTCATTGTCCCTCAGCTGTCCGCTGGAGACTTGTTTGAGCAGCAATGCAGCAAGTTCAACACCTCGCCAGACAGCAAACGCCCTGCCTTGTGACTTCCCTGTCGATTCATGACGTTATAGGAACTGTGAACAATTGTCTTTGCAATAAGTACATACAAATAAATGTGTCCATACTTAAGTACGTATTAACTTCTACATTCACAGATGAAGACTGGACTTACACAACAGAGCTCAAAATCATCACTGCAATAAAAAGGGCCCAGCTTTCCCCACAGGCAGCAGTTTGGCAGGAGAGGTCTTTCCTCCAGAAAGGCAGCCTTGTCCTTCGTGCCACCACAGCAAAGGGCCACCCATGCCAAAGGGATGAGGTCTGTCTCTCTTGCCAGCATCAGGCGCTCCCACCTCATGGCTGTGGTGAGGACAGCCCAATTCTCCCAGTGCCACCTCCCCTGTTTGACCACTTCCCAGGTATGGTGAGGGGCTGCCTGTGCCAGCCCTGGCACTGCCCCTCACTGTTAATGCGGCAACACCCAGTTCTGCCTCCACTGCATCAAGTTCACCCCATGGGCTTTCCCACCACACGTGTAGTACCAAACCTGAGAATTCAACTAGTTTTCAACCCGCAGCTGGCAACAGGGAAAAAAGGCACCAGGAAAATGGCAGCTCCCACCAGTACTGCCTAGCTACACTCGCTCTGCAGAGACTTTGTGCAGCAGTTTGGTTTTTGAGACGTAACAGTTTCACTATTTTGTGAAGGAAAGGCCAGGACTAAATGTAGGATTCCTGAGGCGATGCTAGAGCACAATTCAGGAGAATTCAAAATCCCGCACAAGTGCAACACACCTCACAGGTACCCACAACACTGATGCTGCAGTCCCAGAAGAAACACCCTGGAGCCGTGTGGCTGCTGGCACAGTCACCCAGACACCCCCCCCCTGCCCAGTGTAGCCCCCAGCCTTCTCCCAGCTCCATGCACGTCAGAAAGCCTCAGCCAGGAGCTGTGCCAAGGCAGGTGCTGCCCGGCCCACAGCCTCTTCCCCAGAGAGCTGGCAGGGGCCCTGCACCCTCTCCTCCAGCACTCGCAGCCACCCAGGGGCAAAAAGGCCAGACAGCGCAGGCTCTGCAGCGAGGGAGAAGAGCCAGAGGACTGCGGTGCATAAGCCACGAGGCTCAACAAATCTAGAGCAAGGCGAAAGGGGGCTTGGATGTGTCCGCATAAGCTGCAATCAACCCCTCACAAGTGCAGCACTTTTCAAATTCCTTTTTTTACTCAGTGCTCTCTGAAAGTTTTGTTCATGGAGATTTTGTCTGAATTTGGAAAGGGCAGAAGATGCAGGATCTGGTCTCTAGGAAACACTGGAGCAGATCCCTCAGGGTTGTTGGGCACCCATGTGAAGGTAGGGCTCAACCGAGGCTGAGGAGACGTAAAAGGCTGGATTTACAGCATGCACCCCAATGGTCATTTTTAATTGTGATGCTGTTTTACCTCTGGACTGCTGGGCAGAAGAAATGAGGTCAAATTTACCTTCAGAGCTGCCCCAATCACGTTCTTATTTTTCTCTGCAGGACCTTTTTTCAAGTTGGAAATACACTCTTGCCACAAAGAGAGGCTGTCTGAGAGTTCAGCTCCAAAAGACATTTTTATCAAGGAGGCTCAGGGTTAATTGTGAAAATGAAACCAAATGCATATACCTGAAGCCAAAACGAATGCCTGAATATAAAAGATTCTTTCCCGTTTAAATAGCTTCAAAACAGCTGTTGGTAAAGGACTTTCTCCAGGAGTTGCCTTCCTAAGGAAAACATTCAACCCCAAAATACCACGGTTGTGAGCTGAAATGTGAGTGCCATCTACACTGCTGCCAGAACGTGCCTCAGTAGCATGGCAAGGTAATAAAAGGTTTTCCTCAGGCCAAAAATCAGTGTTTTCTGGGATATTGTTGGCTGTTTTAAGATCTATGAAACTTACTATGCTGGTTTTGACTGGGGTAGAGTTAATTCTCTTCACAGTAGCTAGTATGGGCCTATGTTTTAGATTTGTGCTGAAAACAGTGTTGATAATACAGGGATGTTTTTGTTATTGCTGAGCAGTGCTTACACAGTCAAGGCCTTTTCTGCTCCTCACACCACCACATGGGAGTTAGCAAGCAGCTGTGTGATGCTTAGCTGACAGATGGGTTTAAACCACAACAGTCCTTTCCAGCACCCAACATGGGGCTCAAAGGGTTCTAGGTAACAGCAAATTTGATTGGAATGGGCTAGATCAAAGTTATAGCTGTTATTACTGTTTAGCTATTAATAAGCAGGCTCCTGTGCTCACCCTCGGGCTTGCTTGCCTTACTATGTATTAGAGTCTAGTGCTTGCTAGTGGCTGCTTTTTGCTTTTACTGCTTATCTTACTCTGCTGTGCCTGGGAACATTTTGATAACAGCAGTGGCCATGCGCCTGGGCTGGCACATGGCCAGGGCATTGCTGCTGTTTCTGCGCTGCTGTACTGGACAAGCTGTTACTCCAGCATGAACTTGAGGCAAAGGGACTGTGATCTGTGGATGAGTCGGCATGGGTGCAAGACACCCTGAAACATCTGTGGCTGTGAGTAAGTCCACACCAGAGCAGGTACATCTCAAAGCATCTGTGGCTGTGGTTATGTCTGTGCGGCAGCAGGTATACCTCCGAAGGGATTGTGGCCCAAGGATAAGTCCACGCTGCAACAGGTACACCTTGAAGCATCAGTGGCTGTGCATGAGGTCATGCTAGAACATGTGGCCATGGAGAAGCCCACAACAGAGCAGGTACGCCCCTGGAGGGACTGCAGCCATGGGTAAGGCCATATTGGAGCAGGTTTACTTCTGAAGGGACTGTGGCTGTGGATAAGGCCACACTGGAGCTAGAAGTTGAATTTAAGATACAATGAGAGAAATGTTGTCACCAAGAAGGATATGTCTCTGCACACATCTTGTCTTTCACCCTGCATCATTCTGGCTATTCTTTGAATCTTCGGTGTCCCATCCAAAAAAGATTTCTTTCCCCTCTTTCAAATCCATTTGTGTACAGCTACACCAATCACTACACCATCTCAAAGGAAGGATCTCTAAGTCTGCTTTAAGTAATTGAAAAATGATGAGAAAATCTCCATCACTAAAACAGTACCTCCATCTTACTTGATCTTAAAAGGTCCTCAGCAACTCTTAACACAAGTTTAGTATCTCAGTTAGTGATATCCTTGCAGACTAGTTTTTAAGATCTTTTTCAGTGCTGTGTAAATCATCATTACTATTCATAATGAGACCAAAGTCTAATCTTGTTTGTGGTTTAAACTTTTCCAAAGTTAGCATTTGGGATGGGTTCAGGTCACTTCGGTCTGTGTCAAACACATAAAGGACATACCTGATATATGCCCTTAAGCAAAGAATTCAGATATGCAGGAAAAATATTTGACTCAAAACAGTTTTCAAAGCAAATATATGTATTTTAGACTCCAAGCTCTCCCCTCTTCCAGTCTTTACATGTTCTTCCTATGCCTAATAATCTCAATTTTGTCCCTTGACTAATAGAAAGGGGAATCACTTCCACCAGAGCCTGTAGCAATTCTAGCTATGTGATACAGAGGGACTTAAAAGATGCTTTTACTCATTGGGTATGTATTTTGAGCAGAAGTGCTCAAAGGAAGCCCAGCCTGAGCCACTGAAGACCAACATCTGAAGGCCTCCAAAGGCTCCACCTTCCATATGGCTTATGGAAATAATTTTGCTAACAAAAAAAACCACAAACAGTATCTAGAGCTAGAAGTATGCCCTCAGCTCTGTGAACCTCCCTCCAACTTCATTAACTGGGAGAGATCACCTCACCTGCTGGAAAAGCACAAAACACCCACCCCAGGAAGTTCTTTGCACACTCCTTTTTCATCCTGGCATTCTTCATAATCTGACTGCAAGAAAATATACATTAGGGGCATTTTTTTAACTTTTCCCTCTAATTTTGTAGATCATTCAAGCACAACAGCCCCACCATGCTTTTAACTTCTCCCAAGCTGCAGTTAGAAGTAAATTTATTAATTATGCTTTTCTTATATGCTTTGCAAAGTTATATGCAAAAAACACATGCTTGCAGTCAGTTCCCAAACAACCAGTTACTAAATATATATTGTTTGTATAAACTGTATATAAACCTCATTTATAGACATGTTGATCTGATCAGTGCCTGTGTCTCCTACAGAATAGTGAGTACCACTTTGGGGCTAGTTAGACAGACATTGTTGTGTTTCTATACAGTGCTTTGCTAACACTAATAAAACTACAGTGAAACTAAAAGTTACAAGATTCATGGCTTTGCTAACCCTAGAGAGACCAATTGCCTCCAGGCTTCTAATTTCTGCTCTTTCTAAACAACAAAAGATAAAAATGCCCTTGGCTGATATACTATTCCCCGCAGTCACAGGGTAAAGGCACACTGAATTCCTTAGTGCTGACTCTTATCCTCCATTTCCTTTCACATTAATGAAGCAATGAAACCCATTAGAGATGCCTGCACTGTGCATGATGTACTAAAGGCAAACATCATCACACCACAGCTGTCAGGCTGTGGGAGTGAGAAGCTGTAATACATGCTGTTACCATGGTGCCACCCGCTGCCAGAACATTACAAATAGGATGAAATATCTGATGTGCTCTGAAGTAGTTTTACTCAGCCTTCTAAGAGGTTATTTTTATATGAATCTCCAAGTTCTCCTTACAGAAATTCAGGCAAGGTTTTAAAGTGATTCTCACAGCCAGAACACTGCCAAAGAAGATGCTTTACAGAGTGATAGCCAACTAAAAAGGTACCTGCTCTGTGTACTTGGTTACAATTCAGATTTCCCAATCACAGTACAGAGTTACACTAGCCTATTAAGGCTCATTCAAACGGAGAACAAGCCACCAAGCAAGCGTTCATGTTCATCACAGCCATGCATTTAAAACCCCAAATATCTCAGAACTTTGCAGGAAGCGTAAACTGATCAAGCAAGTAAACCAAAACATAACAAAAGTCCTATTTAAAACTGCTTGTAATGTAGGGTGGTGCTCAGACACCATTTTGAACTTGTTGCATGTATTCCTGGCAATAACCCAACAGAAAATAAAACTTTGAGTATAAAAAGCTGCATATGTTATGTCAACATTAAAACAGTTAAGTTATTTTTTAGTCACCAATAGAAGTCAGTGTTATCACCTAACTGAAGTGGCATGAAGCAGTACAAAATTCCCAGCAATCAGGCTCCCTGCATTTCAGGAAGCCAGCACTTCATGGGCTGACACCAGCTAGTTTTGCAGCTCTGAGGCTATGAGAGTTTACATTTTCTAATTAGGAGGCTATGCTTTTATGACTGTGATCTCAAGTCACTGCAGCCAGGAAGCTCAAGCCACAGACTGAGTCTCATCACAGCTTTGTTCTCATGCTAGTCACAGGAACATGCATTTCCCTTTAACCCCAGCCAGCTGAGTTGAAAAGTATGTAAGATGGGGAAAATAAAAGCCAGCTGAAGCAAATGGATCTTTCTGATGAATGTTTACCAAATAAAGCTTAGTAAAAGCAAAAAAACTTGGACCTGCATTAACCAGAAATCCCAATGAGAACAAAGCACCCCAGATGAGGTACACTACCTTGGGAAACAAATATTCTCAGTCACCTGAAATTTGGCACCAAGAATTAAAATCTAACCAAAATTGAAGTTAACTTTATCATTCATCTGCTATAGAGACTTCTTAATTCTGGGTTTTGTCATGGATGTGTCTGAAATTGGACATTAGCATTTATTGATTTTTAAACCAAAAGGATCACGGCCAACATTTTAAAAAGCTAATCAGTCTTTAAACACTAAGTATTAATTAGTTGTAGTAGTAGTATAAAGAAAACTGATTTTTTGCATTGTGTTGCTGAATACAGATTTATATTCCACACAAGATTCCTAGCAACACTCCTGTTTTAGCTCAGAGATGGGC
>VYZV01040429.1:1734-15517 GCA_013401275.1 Pandion haliaetus
GACATCTTATCAATAAGCAACAGCAGTTAAGTAACTGCTCAATGCACCCACCAAGAAATAGTACATTTTCCACATTTTGCAGGACTTTGTCTTATCAGCTGCTTCTAAATTTTCAGTAAGTGATTTTAGAATTGTGTCAGGTTATAAACAATATGGTAAATTGAACATTTTGCCTGTCTAGTGCATGAAGAGAACAGAACTGTCCCTCGGTTCTGCTACTTCTCAATGCATTATTTCATTTTGGTACAGACAGAAGAGAACCTGCTAAGTCAGTCTAAACAAAGTCTGTTTTAAAACAATGAAGAGATATCCTACTTCAATTAACTCCTATATATAAACAAGCACAAAGATTGTTAAACGCTTTGTAAACCAAGACAACAATTCCTCATAATTTGAAAGGGATCAGAATCAACCCTCCCCTAAAAACCTAAACACAGCAGGAAGGAATCTTCTGAGACACCAGACAAATAAATCACCTATCTCTTCTCAGTAAATACAAGGAAAAATCCATAGCAACACAGATTGCAGAGGAACCTCTTTTATAAACAGCAACAGCAAACAGTACAACTGCAAGTAATGGAATTAAACTCAGAATCTCTCCTGGTGTGCCCACTTAAGCCATGCTGATATTAACCAGAATGATATATGATCAGTCAAAAAAAGATCCCGGTGGCACACAGCGACTCCTGAAATGCATTAACTTGGGAAATAAAACACATACTATTGCTAAGAGAAAAGCCGTTTTACTAATTGGTTTACCCCTCAGAGTGATTGATTTATAGCACTGCTTTTTTCAAAATCTACCTGGGTTACAGAAGAAGCAGCCCTTCCTCTCATCTGATAAATATGCAGGATCATAAGCAGAGCCTGTTGAAAACAGGCAAGAAGAACTCCTCAACTCTGAATTAACCACTAGTCTTCAGTGCTGCCCAAAACAAAACACACACCCTTTCCCCACTCTCGTAGACTGGCAGTTTATGTGAGCTGGACTGGGATGATGCTTTGCTTTTGTACAGCCCACAACGTGGAAACAATGGTTTTAGCTGCATCTAAGTCCTAAAACCAAGTCTCTCTCCTAATACTGAGATAGGACCCTTTGGGATCAATATGGCTTTGGGGGTCAAATGCCACCCAAAGAAAAAGGAGAATATAATCTAAGGAGACCACAGGTCAACCTTGAATAATCTCACTCTCTATGTCCCCGAAGACTTCAATATTTTCAGGAGTTTGATAGAAACATTTTAAATTGCCAAGCAACCAGAGCTGTGGAAGCAAAATATTGGATATCACTTATTATCATGTTATTGTAAATAACATTTATTATTGTAAATAAATCATTATTTCACCTTCCACAAAAACTGTGAATTTGCTTAAATCCAGTTTAAGGTTGAAATACCAGCAATTCTTTACCAGCTGAGCTCAGTCGATAAGAATAAAAACATTGTTATGTATTTCCTCCCCTCCAGATCTCTCTCTCTAATATGAGCTCAGACTTGCCAAAAGTTACAGGTTCAATCCGTGTAGAGATTGTACAGTATTTTTTTTTTTAAATGAAGCTAATGTACTGATATGGATAATGTAAAAGTACCCATCTAAATATAGATGCTGGACAAGGTAAGAGAGCTTAATATTTCAATTAACAGAATTAACGTTTTCTGGATAAACTGAACTAAGACTAGCAAAAAGATCTAGATGAATTCTGAAGAATGAGTTTGTGGTAAGAAAGAGCTGATCGATAAATGTTTATACATGTATGTGTATATATAGGTAGGTAGATGTATATATTACATGCACACACACACATTACACACGGACACACACCATCAAGATACTGGTTCTGCCAAAACCAGTGGTAACTAACACAGCTACAGGATGCAAATATGTAAATGTCAGATAAAAGGAAAGATAGAAAAAATTTAGCTTTTCTTTTTAAGATATAATTCCCTCTCAACAGACATCAACTTTAGCAGGTGTAGCTTCTTTGATTTTGCTTAAACCTGTGCTTTTAGAAACACAACTCTTTCATTTCTGAAGCTTTGGAAAGGCTTATCCTTTCCCATTTTCTTCAAAGAAATGTGCTATGAAGGAATTACACAAGCACAACATAATCTAAATTATTATATGCATTCTGTATAAAACATGTACACATTTCTGTTTCAGAAGTTTAAAACAACAACAATAAAACCACACAGGATTGTTCCTTGCTTCAAAAAACAACTGGAAGAGGCTTAAAATGCTATTCAATTCTTAAATGTCTGTTTAGGTTGCACCAAAATGGGTTAAATTAGTCAAACCAGGTTCATATTAACTCTAGAATTACTACATTCAGCAAGCTCAGATACGATGTAGATATTTCAATAACTATATTAGAATCTAATATTATCAATAAAATTAAGCAATATGAACTGGATTTGCGCATTTGTGGCTGACAGCTGCCATGGAAAACACCTTCCATGCTAACAAGAGTGACACCCTCCTGAAATAGTATAGGCACCGTCCTTTGCTTGCTCAGTTTTAGCAAGTTAAGATTGGTTTAGTCAGAATTAAAAAAAAAAAAAAAAAAAANCAAAATTAAAATCCTTTATAACCAGGCACACAGGAACTGCAGGGGCAAAAGGATTGCCAAGAGAAACATCAGAACCTAGTATACACATCTGAATATAACAAATTAGTTAGTAACTCAATAATCCATGAACATGACCCCCCTTCCCTGGTTTGGCCCAAACATAAAAGCCCAGAGAACAACACAAATCATTAACCCTGACATCACCTGCACTAAGGCCACACTCACCTGTGAAATGACTCTTGGCTGAAGCTGGTGGCCCAGGAGGTGAGAGAGGCAGCGGGTGAGGGAGGCAGCCTGTGCCAACCCTCAAGGCCTGCACAGCCGCTCGCACCACCGGTGCCCAGCTCCTCTGTGCTGAGATACCCAAATTCACCAGGCAGTGCCTTGCCAGCCTGTTCACAACAGTTGCGGCCCGCAGTAGGGTCAGGTGTGCTCCTTAGCCACTACCAGAGGGTCTTTAATTTGAGGGAATTGTCTGGACCAAAATAGACAGAGAGAGTCCCTTTTTTGGGTAGGTGGGAGGAAGAAAGTCAAAGGTTTTTGCTTATGCGAACTTCACCATCTACCCAAAGCCCATCAGTTCCTGCCAGGACAGAACATGGAGAGCAGCCATGTCTGTGTGAAGTACTGGGGTTGGGGGGTGACCAGCCTTTTACTCCTCCACAGGCTCACACCTGTGCTGTTCCTCCTTGGACAAGAACAGCTACTGGAGTCACACTCGATAACTTTAAGAGCTAGTAAGCAACTTGGGTCCTTGTTTTCTTCCAATTCAGGTGCCAAATTGTACCCAGCTCCCCATCCACTCCCAGAGAAGCCCCTTCACTACCTGTGGCTCAATGTCCAACCCAGGCCAGAGCACACCAGGAAAGACATGGGATGTGGCAAGACAGGGAGGGAAATGAGGGAGGGGAGAAAGCTAGAAGCAGGGCAAGGAAACTCCTGACATGAAGAAGGACCAAAGACCTGGGAGCTTCCTGAAGAGAAGGCAAATGACCAAGGGAGCGAGGCAGTGAACATGGGGCCTTTCCCCACTTCCCATTCCCCCATGGCTGCCATCTGGGGAGGCATCTTCCCCCACTTTCTGTCTGGCCTAAACCAGGACCCTGTGTAACCCACACTCCCCTTTACCAGGCAGCAGGGGCTTGCCTGAAAGGCAGGCCCAAACCTCACCCCTGGCCATCCTTGCTCCTGCCCCACTGCCTTCTGCCCGCTCCATTCCTCTGGTGAGGAGGGCCCACAGCCACCACAGCTGCCACCCACCCATCCCCTCTGCAGGAACAAGGGCTGAGGAGATGGAGCAGGCTGAAAGGGAAAAGAAAGATCCAGAAAGCCCCAAAATGCAGATGAAAAGAAGCTGCTAGAAATACCTGGGGTACCCTAGGGGAAGGAGCAGGTGGCAGGGAGGTCATACAAGAGGGTCTGCAAGAAGAAGCCCCATGGGAGCCAGGGAGGTCCCATGACTCTGCTGTGTGCTCACCCAAATACCCACCCCTGCTTCACACAACACACCCACACACAAACCCTACTGCTCTTAAATCATATATTCGTATATTCCCCCGAACCCACCGAATTGTATTACTTGTTGCTCTACTCATATTTGAAAGGGGGAGGGAAGAGGTGAGACTTTTAAAATGCATTTCCTTCCACCCCCATCTTCTGAGCTGCTTTTGAAGCCAGACATAAAATGATTTAGTAGTTTTGAAGGAAAACAAATAAAAATGGTTTCTTAGCAACAGGAGTTGTGGTATTGGTCTCTGCAGAATCTCTCCTTGGTGTTTTCAAGGCTTTGCCCATTTACTAATATTGGAATAAAAGCACTCACATCATATTAGTGTGATTTGTTTAAACAAGGACAAGCCTATATTGCTTTTCAGCAACGTAGATGTGGCAAAGCATGGTGTTAAAAGAACTCATATTTATGAAAAAGCAAGGAATTTCAAAACTGAAAAGCAAACAGCTAGCATACCTTCATCAGGTGCAAATAGCTTTATTTCATTGAATCATACAGTGTATTGTATCCCACCTGCAAACCTACCAAGCTCTATTCAAAACACAAACCTATCAGTACCTTGAATTGCAGAACAATTAATTTTTCTAATATATGAAACCGCATTCCACAGGTTTCAATCCAGACATACCATTAAATTATTTGGAAAAAAACCTAGGTGCTGTCAGACTTGGACTGTTTGATGGCTGATAACATATTAAGTGGGAGAAGGAAAGTGAATTAAACACCAATATTTGACCTGTCTGAGATGCTTTAGGGCCTTCTGGATACAACAGATGTAAATACATCAGGGGGATACATAATTCTTATTTTTGGAAAGTAGTATTGTCTTAAGGAATTAACTGCCAGGAGATGCCACCAAAAATCAAGTGCTTAGTATCAAAATAAGATGAAGAGAACATGTACGGTTACAGTAATCAAACTAATAGAAAGAGATATGGTCCTAGGCCACTTGCTGTTCAGAAATAGCCATTGCAGGACTTGATTGCACACCCTACTGAAAAGCCTATCAATTGTAGGAGCAGGTTAAAAACTATAGTGACCATTAATTTGCTCCAGCATGGAAATACCTGTGGTTTTATTTATTGGAACTAACTCACAGACTGATAATAGCTGTATTATTTTGGAAAAGTAATTTCTTTCATTCTGATATTAGTCTGAGAATGATTTTTAATGTTTGCAAAAGCCTCAAGAAGAATAATGAAACATAACGTGCACAAAGAAATAACTATTTATACATCTGCCATTTTAAAGCCATCTTTGTTTCTCCAGGTTTTGATTTAATATCAAGATAAAGCAAACAAACAAGTGCGTAACTTTCATAGATGGGAAGCAACTGTTTTTATGCTAATGCCATTTCTACTGGGCCTATGTGAAAAACTAAGTAAAAACTGATGAAAAGTTATCTGTAAAAAAAAGCATTACCAAAATAAAATAATTGTACAAGAAATTATGGGAGATAAGAAAAACCAGATGCATGCTTCCTGCTGGTGCAAATCAGTCTTAAAATAGGTGAGATTTAAAATGTGTAGGGATTAAATAACAAATAAAGTGGGAATAGGGCAGATGAGGAAAACATAAGCTTTTATCTGCCCCAGGCCCCCTCCACAAGCTGCTGTTCTGGCTCATGTTAGAGCAAAGGTTTTCCTGGCTGTGATAGCGATCAGGTTGGGGAACTGATCTAACTTCAGAGGAAAGCATTTGCTTTTCCCCTTCTCCTTTTTGGCAGAGTGTGGAGGGAGGGGGATCCAGTGAAATAGAGTTGGTCACCCAAACTCAAGAGCACACTTACAAAAGGAGTGGGAACAGGGAACAGATACCGCTTGTTGCCAAATATATATTTTATTGTGAAATTATCATGTAAGACACTAACCTATTTAGGAGAGATTCCCAAAAGTCCCTCTGCAAATTCCAAGTTTCTTCTAACAAGCACATCTAACAGCCCGCTTATTTTATAAGGCTTCTCTTGACATCAGAGCACCTTTGCACGTGTTAATAAAAACATTCCAAGCAGACATGAATTCCTGTGTCTAGCCCAAACTAAAAGTATAGAAATCTGCCTCTTTTAAAGAAAAAAAAAAAGCAATATAGGGTAGAGCTATTCTGAGGAAGTGACAGTTTATAATTTTCTTCTTAAAATCTGCCTAGATTTATAAAAAGCCATTATTCTTTGGTAGTAAAGGTAAAACAAGCTATCACAAAATGATATAAATACTGTTTAGAAGGGTGATTGAATTTTTCTTCATTCTATGTTTTCAAAGAGAAAGAAAGAAAAGAAAGAGAAGATAGTGAAGTTTCCCTTTGGATGACATATTCTTTTATCCAGATATAGTGCTAGTTCAGACCCTGAGCACTCTAGTTCTCTTTCTTAGGCCCATAGCTAAATGTGAAGCTGAATGACCTGGTAGAGGTCATTCCTGCTGAGATTGCAGAAGCTGGTGCATGCAGCTGCATAATGCAGTGAACATGCAGGATATTGGTCTCCTGGGTTAAAGGCACAATAGTAAACTAAAGGAAAAAAAAGATCAAGCATCAGAGGGGGGAAAAAAAAAAGTTTTGATACAGGAGGACAGTGCTTATCTGTTTTTAAGCACTACTTGTTGCCATGAGCTCCAAGTAATGTAAACTTTACTTAAAGAATACTAGGGAACATAAGCTATCTTCTTGTTCTTCAACAGAGTATCTTAATACTAAACAGTGTAGCAATGGCTCTGCCTAAGAAAGCAGCCCTGATACTTCTCATGGATAATCTACTTCAGAAAAAACATAATATATTCATGTGTGTGATGAGACTAAAAGCCATCATCTGTTTTGGAACTGTAGTTGTATAATTGTGACTTTCAAAGGAGTTATTCTGTTTGCTTGGATTTTCATGTGATGTGAAATTAAGCAGCTTGCTCTTCAGTATTGATGTAGACAGCTGCACAGTGTACTGACTGGATTCTGGGGAAGAAGGTACAAGTACCATTGATACAGCAAAAAGAAGAGAGGGGAAAAGAAAGGATACTTAACACAGCTAGGAGACACTGACAGGAAAGTATGACCCTGTCTAGATTTCTAACAGGAAATATTAAATTACATTTCATCATTTAACATATCTAACTTTCTGAGGGTATGCATCAGTCCCGAGCTCTTCTAAAACTAATTATTTCATATGCTGTTCTGAGACAAACAGTGACTTCAGCTTCAGTTGTGGCTAAAAGGGAAAGCCATTTGAAATCCAGGGCCATGCAAACATACTGCATGAGTGCTGCATGTACTTCTGTTAGTGATGAGACACATACAGTAGTACCGTAGATCTTTTTTTCCGCAGAAGCTGGCATACGACAGTTTATTAGCCTAACTTGTTGTCTTGTGTTTAGTAGTATCTGACTCTTAGCCCAATATCATTGCTTCAATTCCCCTGAGATACTCTGCACGTGTAGAAGCTTTTAGTGATGCAGAAGTGTATCACATTACCCATACCACTATCTGCTTTTAGTAAAAAGTCCAAATCCTGAAAGTCTTTACAGTATTTTCTAATCCTTAAAAAAAGTCATAATATTTCGCTTGAAAATCTCCTCTATCAACAAACTCCACAGAAACACTCTATATTGAATTTAAAACGTTGGCTTATTAATAAATGCAGTAGTCCAAACCATTTGTATTCTACAGCAGCAGGAAATCTGATGGGAATAAAATAATGTGACATAATAGCAGCTTCTCGTATAAACAAATACACTGAAATGGCATGCTTTCTGGTTTATATGCATCCATTGAAAATCTCCAATGTTATGTGGATGTTAAAAAGAATATAAATAATACAACTAACAAACAGCATATTACTACTATTATTCATATTACTCATTAACAGTAGCAATGTCAGCAGCATACAATTTAATAAAACAGAGATATCAAAGCACTGTCATTCCAAAAATAAAATATTCCCACATCATCCAGAACGAATTTGCTATAGTATGAGCTGAAATACTACAACAGTCAATTCTTTATGTAACTCTTGAAAATCTGGTGCTGCTAAACCATTCTAGTGTGGGCATCGTGGTCAAAACTCAGATGGGTTGTAAATTAGACATATCTTTTATATTAGAAGAGAAGAGGCTAGACAAAAGCTTGTTTGACTTCTTCAGTATTCAAACAGCAAGAAAATAAAATCTTAGGAATAATAGGGAAAGAAATAGAGAACAGAATAAAAAAAAAAGTGAGCAAATGTATAAATCCATGGCACAATTGCTTGTTGAGCATGAAGGTTTGGTCCCCTATTTCAAGAGAAGATGTTACAGGAGTAGAACCATTTAGGTTGGAAAAGACATTTAAAATCATTGAATCCAAGCGTAAACCGAGCACTGCCAAGTCCACCACTAAACCATGTCCCCAGGTGCCACATTTACAAGTCTTTATATACCTCCAGGGATGGTGACCCCAACACTTCCCTCGGCAGCCTGTTCCAATGCCTGACAACCCTTTCAGTAAAGAAATTTTTCCTAATATCCAATCTGAACCTCCCCTGCTGCAACTTGAGGCCATTTCCTCTCGTCCTATCACCAGCCACCTGACAGAAGAGACCAGCACCCACCTCACTACAACCTCCTTTCAGGTAGTTGTAGAGAGCGATAAGGTCTCCCCTCAGCCTCCTTTTCTCCAGGCTAAACAACCCCAGTTCCCTCAGCCGTTCCGCATAAGACTTGTGCTCCAGGCCCCTCACCAGCTTCGTTGCCCTTCTCTGGACACGCTCCAGCACCCCAATTTGGTCTTTCCTGTAGCGAGGGGCCCAAAACTGAACCCAGTACTCAAGGTGCGGCCTCACCAGTGCCGAGTACAGGGGGACGATCATTTCCCTGCTCCTGCTGGCCACACTGTTTCTGACACAGGCCAGGCTGCCGTTGGCCTTTTTGGCCACCTGGGCACACTGCTGTCGCATTCATATTCAACCAGCTGTCGACTAACCCCCCATGTCCTTTTCTACCAGGCAGCTTTCCAGCCACTCTTCCCCAAGCCTGTAGTGTTGCATGGGGTTAAAAATGGACAAGAAGAATAATCAAAGTTATAAACCAATTTTCATACAAACAGCAAGTAGGAAGATTCATCTTCCAACACACACCACTGTAAGAAGTCTGTAAGGAAATGACAGGCTCTGTATTCTACATAACAAGATGGAAAGGCCAGCTTATTCCTCATGTTAAAACTAGGGGTTGCAAAAGTGCCTCTGATGGTTCTTATCACTCATGCCAGCTTGAAGGCTCTCCTGGGTACTCAAGTGAAAACCATCCACCAAGAGGCTTGCTCTGCTTACCTTATAAGATATGAACATCTGAGACCTTTCTTGCTCTGTACCAGTCTCTCTTCCTTGACCTGCTCTACCGTTGCCCTATGTATCAGACAGCAGGGTGTCACAGACTTTTATAATCTAAGTTAAAGTAGTTAAGAGTGTGTTGGGAGATCCCAAGCTGTTTTCAATTAGCTGTTGTCAGTTACGAAGTCATTTAACCCAAATAAGCACTGCCATAAGTATTTACCACCTGGCTGTAGCTGAATATAGTACCAAATCTGAAGTTTGAAAAGGAAAAACTCTTAGAGTATGATGCTTAGCCATTCCCACCATCAACTCATCTAGAGGAATTGCTCTCATGCTTATATTTTTCTAGGTTTCTGCTATGGTTTTTTATATAACTTGATAGAGTTGTAATCGCCCTGTTTCAGCACACAAAATGCTTTGCAACTAGTACATGGATCACATCTGCTTGGTTGCTCACCATCTAATTAGTAAACTGTAAGTGAGAGGGAGGTCTCAGAGTTTCTATCTTTACTTTATGATTAAGAAACATGTCTGGCAAAGTCCAATTTTTTGTAAGACTGGGCCTGATCCAATAACTAAAAGCTTATTAAATGAAATAAAAAGAGATTGCCACTGGCAGCTGTACCAGTCTGGCTGCTTTTCTAGAAAATCACAGTACTGTAAGCTGCCCTTAATTATGTATTCACACTTCTTACCATTTGTTATACAGGGAAGAACAGTTTCTTGCTGACCACAGTTAAACTGGCCATAAATTTTTATTCATGAGTCATAGAAATAATAAATTTTTATCTGAAATGTTGCACATGAAAAATTCATGATGCAAATATAGCACATTTATGTAGTTAGCTAAGTCCCTGTTCAGAGTCACTCTGTTGTATTTTCCAGAGAACAGCCAATTCCAGTTCCCATCATTACAACTCACTGGCTCAGCTGCCAGCAATGAAACAAAACCAGCTCTGTTTAAGCAGCATTAGTACCATACTGGCAAATTGACACCTGACATAGAAGGGTGCCAAGCAAAAAGCTGACTCTTCGTTTCACTGATCAAGTAGGAAATTGGCTGAAAACGAGGAGAATTGTTTCTATGATATTCTCAAAAAAAAACCCAAACCAAAAAAAACCCAATTTGGGTGGACCAGAAGTTGCCTCTCATCCAAAACAATGTTTCATTTCCTTTTTTATTTTTTTTTAATCTATTTATATTAAATGTAGATTTCTTTCTTCTTTTAAAAAATTCATAATGGAAAACCGATAATTTGCTTTTGTAAATGTGTAAATAGAATACTATTTCAATAAAATTGTTACCTTAGGGAAGGAAAGGAGGAAGAGCTCACCCAAAAAAGTTCAAAAATTCTGACTCAAATTTGCAAATACTCCCAGTCAACATGAAAACACCATTTTTGGCTAATGTTTTGAACAAAAACAATTCACGTGGCATTGGGTATCATCACAGTAGCAAATTCTTAGACTATGTCTGTTGATGATGTGACACATTTTTCTGTATTTGCAACAAAGATTTGAGCATCATCACTCATAGTTACTCAATTAACTTTAAAATAGTCTGATATCATTTTCATGAAATAAGGAAATAGAGTAATTTCTTAGAAAGTTGGGGCTGTTTTCCTTTCTTATTGTTGTAGCCCATAGATACCTGTGAGAAAATGGAGCCTGGTTAAGTCAGGTGCAACACACATAAACATAGTAAATGTAAATAGGAAACACAGAGAATGGTTAAATAAGGGCAGACATACAATATCTTCATTTTACAGACAGTAAACTGTGTCCCATAGGTTGAGAGACTTGAGACTCAGTCTGTGTCTGAGCTGTTAGCTGAATAAAATGAATACATTAAAGGCACAGACACGTAAAATATATTACGGCATTCTGAAAGCAAGACTAGTGAACTAGAATTACATGCCTCATGTTGTGCTGTTATGCATATTTTATACTTGCAATTTGATTGTTTAAAGCACCATAGTGCACTGTTTTTCAATCTTTTTGAAGAGCAGCAATCATAAATATTTTTTCAGAATACTATACATCAACGATATTGCTGTCTCTGAAGTCCGGCACATTGCTTATGCTTGCTAAATGGAATTTTAAACTCAAAGGGACGTGACATGAATGCTGATAGCAGTTCAGCTAATCAGAAGAAAAGAGTTGCTCCCACTCATAGAAACTCCTGCAAACATTTGCTATATTTGAGTTGAAAAAATATTTGCTACAGTTCTGAAGACTTGCATCTGTAACTACTTCTACAACTACTGCTGTGAGAACAGCAAGCTGACACTACAGTTAGTGCTGCAGAGGAAGCCCTACTCTATTCAAGACCAGGCTTAAACTGTTACACGTTTTCAGGTTTCTTATTGTACATTAATTAAGATGTCATGGGAAGGCCACACAAAGCTAGAAAAAACCCACAGTAGTTCTAAGACAAGAAACAACATAAATTATTCTAAATCTAAAGTATTACATTAAACCAGCAAGAATTTCAAATTACCCACTACAAATTTTGAACTTACCAATTTGAGTGGTTTAGAAAGTAGGCAAAATGCATTCATTCCAATACACAAATTTCTGTAATATATGTTTACTGATAATATATTGTGTTTATAGGAATAGATGCAACCTGAAAGAAACAAAGATTAAAAAATGATCCTTTAGACACAAAAGCACATAGTATGGAACCTACTTCCCACGATACCTTACTCTTTTGCGCTAAAAGATAAAATGACATCACAATGGACTTCAAAACCAAACAGTCTGAAAAAAAATCTGGGCAAGTATTTATACTGCTGGAAACAGTGATAACCATTAAAGACATGGGGGTTTATTATAATGGGTTTTCTTAATTTTCTTTACAAATTCATAATTTTTATATGTACAAGTGTCCAGTAACATATTGATATATTTAACTAAGAATATTGACATTTGTTTACATCAGTTACAGCTTATTATCACTGACCATACAAAATGATTCAACATTCATAAACAGGCTGCCTTGCAGTAAGTCCCAGTAGTAAAATTCCCACACATGACATTTTGAACAAAATAATTGCATAACAACAGCCTACACATCGTATGAGCAAATGTGCAGACCAATACTGCAGACAAATAGGCTTTTAATGTCTTTAAATAAATTAAAGATGGCTGTAAAATAGCCTCTGTCCCAATGATTTATTTTGTTTCTGTACCTCATGACTTTCCAGAATGATGAGTGGATAGTCCCCTCTAAAAAGGGGGAAAAAAGTAAGGGATCTTTCTATGACACTGATTACTGTATATATCCTCATAATAAACATTTGTTAAAATGTTTATCAAACCAGCTCCTATAGAAGCTGTGATTTATAAATGAATGATCTACAGAAGAATGGGCTAACAGAGCCAGAAGGATGGTACAGGATGCACAGTCCTGCAGAAGTAAGAAAGAAAAGTTCATTGACTATAAGGTGGCCCACCCCCCTGTGACAGGAATGAAATGTGAACATCAAAGCTGGGATACAAATGTAATTTACTATATCATTTTTTTTGATCCCTATTTAAACCTGAGACAAAAAACATAGAAGTTTTATATTGTCCCATGCGACATGGTTTTGTGCTAGTGCCTTTTTAGGGCACACACTTTAACACCTCATCAGAGGAAGGCTGTTAGAGACATAACTTGAAGACCATAAACCTCGCCAAGTCTTTGCCATGAACCAAGACTGTGATTAAGCTTTGTAAGGTACAGTTACTGCTAGAGTCTGGCAAGCACCAAGTTGTCTGACCTTACAGCACTGATAACAGTGATGTTTTTACTCTAATTTTAGAGGGAATTCATTTGGAGTTAATGAAATCTACCATCAGTTTCAGTGGCTATTGATATCAAGACTGAGCACTTCCGGGAAGCCCACCACTCTTGGGTGGGAAATGAATACTTTCAGAACAAGACCTTTCTTGCCCTTCTGTTTAGTACGGCTTGACAATGAATATAACAGTAAATTCATAGTTGTTGGCCTGTATTAGAAATTGCATTGCCACATTCAGTAATTCAACTTGAAACTGCACCTCTGAGGTGTTCAACTCATATACCCATTTTAGAGATGACTAAGCTATACTTACATGAAAAGGGTTATGTGCGCTAATTGACACATAGGAAGAAGAGTGTAACTGCAGGCCTGCTAAAATACCCTACATAAAAGCATGTTACCATGATAGTGAACAATTTTGACATCTGTATAGTAGCCTGTCTTTTAAGAACACATATAAAACCAAATGAAAAAGCACAAGCTGCGGGCAAACATTATCACATATATCTGGTAGAAATGAGCCACTCTTTATCAGCTACATTTTCCTAAATCATTCTTATTTTGTAGCTTTAATCTTGTGAATAATCGACTGTCCAATATCCCATAAGATCAAGGAAAAGGAAGGAAGA
>VYZV01040431.1:36255-57006 GCA_013401275.1 Pandion haliaetus
GGGTTGTCCCCAGGTATAAGTCTGATGTAAAAGTTCATAACTTGTTGCATCTACATGGAAGGCAAAAGTTTAGGAAACAGCCTGCCCCAATAAACAGAGTACACAGACAGATACACAGAAAGAATGGTCTAGGTTTCCTATTGTGCTGGGATTACATACTTCAGATGTGGTCATTATTGCATTATATATGTTGGCAGTTTAATTTTTTTTCTCTAGTTCTTTATCTGAGCTGGTGAAGACCCGGTTGCTGAGGAACATATGCTGTTTAAATTTCAGTCTTTTCACCTTTCTAAAGTCTGATAACCCCAAAACAAGTAAGAAAATGTAAGCCTAAAACCAGGCATGAACATTTCTAGAATTTCCTTGAAAGAAAAAGAAAAAACACAAAACCAAACCTTGCTTTGTTTAATGAGTCTTCTGTCTCTGATAATGTTTTTAGGAGTTAACTGCAGTCCCTCTAAGATCAAAACGATTCAGCAGAAGCAGCTGTGCAGAGTTAAAGCCCCACAAACTAATCTAATTCAGCCCAGTGTAGACTGATCCCAGACCCAGCCACTCAGCAGTATTGTAGGGGCAATGGGGATCCATCAGCAGTGGGAGTACGAGAATTTTTCCACATTGCTTTGAATGGCTTATGTGTTGGTATGTGTGCCTACTAGATAGCCCTAATAACTAAACAAGGGGACAAGTCAGATGGTTTTACAGCATTTTTTTTTTTCTTTTATGGTTAATATTGTAGCCTATGAAAAATTCTCGCATGTTTCTTTCATCTCAAAACTTATGACCACTCATACCTGAAAGCAGTGGATATATCCTGCAGCAGCAGGCAAGGAGTCAGAATGGCAGAAGCCTTTGAAAAGAAACCTACCTGTTTCTGGTATTGAAATATATTTGAAATAAGAATTTGGGTCATCTGTAGCACTAACATTAACTTAATGGGAATTTACTTTGGAAACTTCATTTTCATCACACAATATGGCTTAATAATATGTTTCCGAACACAGCAAACTTGACAAAACATGGACTGTAAGTAGAGGGGACTCTGTCACTCCTGCTTTCTCGCCCCTACCACACACATAAGTCTGTGGTCAGTTTGAGGATTTTAAAACTTTACTAAATGGATGGCCTCCCAGATCCGTACATCATTTCTGTTTTGCTGGTAGTGTGTTTATAATTAAAAATCTTGACACTTGACCTTTAGTCCATGGCCACAGCATAATTGCATTCACCCTACCTCATTTATGAATGCAAATCAGGTCAATTTAACTCAGCATTGTGTTTACTCTGCATATTTTTAAAAGACTCCTCTTGCCACAGCATGTCTTTCTCCTAGACTCCTGCACTTTGTGGTAATTGCAGAGCATGCTGTCATGCTGGAATTGCAGGTATGGATGATTTGAGTTGTGATAGAGTTTGAGTGGTCTGGAGGTGCCTTGGATCTGTCAGCAGCCAAAAGTGATGAGATAATTTGAATGGGACAACTTTGTCTTTGGATAGCTAACAGTATCCCAGAACAAGCTTTAATAAAACTAATATACCTTGCCAATAAAACTAATACATCTTCGCTGAAGTTATTTATGCTAGCCAAGGATCTAACTCCCTGCTTGCTATACAAGCAAGGAGACTGCAGGTTTCTAAAAGCTCTACCCCCAAAACTTGTCTATAGAAAGCCATTCTTCACTGTGCCTTTGAACCCTCACCATGCCTTGAGGTAAACTCCTCCCAAGTGCTAGTGGATTAAATCACCCCTGTATGGAGGTACACAGGGAGAATTAAGGGGAATTTCAACTGGTCATTATCAATCACACAGCACAAACAGTTTGGAGGAGTAATCAGTCTCTCTGTCCTGAACACAAAGAGGTTTACAACACCAGAGGAGTTTATTATTATTGCTGGTCTAAGATCATCAAAGTCATTTTGTTTCATCTTGAACAGTAGTCAGAGGGGTTAAAGTAAGGTTAAACTGCCTAAACAAAATGGAAGCAATTACACAGTGGGATCATGGAGGACTGTTTGCTTTAAATCTCACTGACAAAAAAGGTACTATAAGAAAAAAGTTCCTGGACTCTTTAAAATCATTAAATGCATCTGTCTGTTAAAGTTCATGCCAAACTTCTTCATCTAAATCTTTTGGGGAGTGTCACTGTTTTAAACACTATCAGCTTCTTCACAGTTCCCAACACAGCCCCCATTCAGTGTCTGATCTTTGAGACGTTGTCATCGCTTTGCAAGCTGCTTTGCAGGACAGGACTTACACTGTGCTGGAGAGGTGCCTGTAAAAGTTATGCCTTAGTTTTTTCTACTTAGTGACTTGGCAGGAAAAGACAAGGCTATGTGGAAGAGCAGTGTGATGGGGAATGCAGATTTGGCCCATTCCAAGCTTTAAATTACAAGATAGGGAATTGACTCTTCTACTCCATTCAAGGTTATATCACAGCTGAATTTTCAAACTTGGCCTTCCAATGACCTACATCATGAGGTGGGATGAGATCTGCCCTCTACTAGTTTTGTTTTTTTCTGTTCCTCGAAAATGGAAGGTGGTAGCAGAAACAGCTTTCACTTACAGTGTGAGCAGTGCTGTATTATGGGTCTAAACGGAATCTTTATTGAATTCCCTGCAGGTCCATTGCTGTTAAGCAGAAAAACACATCAAAAAGTCCTAGAAAGGTGGTGTGTTTAAAGAAAGAATAGGAAAAAAGTGCTAATTCTATAAGAAAGCATTGACACAGTGTTTATTGAAACTTGTTGGACTGAAAGGGGACTAGGGTTTCTATAGATAACCCAAATGAAGAATTGCATGCCTAATTTTATCATTATGTAAGATACTTGCAAAATGGTTCCTCTGTACCCTGAAGGAATGTTACTGAAATAGCTCCTGCATAGATGCAAATCTTTGCAGAGTTAATGGTGAAATATTTCTGTGATCCTGTGTCACACCTCCAAACATGGGGTGACTCTTTCAAAGAGTTCTCTGTATCCTGTGAAGTGTTTATCTTGTTTGAGCTTGTTGCAAGTCTTAGGGACAAAAACAGCAGGGAATAGGATAGGAGGAGAACCCTGCATTTACAATTTGTAAAAGAGCTTGCAATTATGTAGCGTATCTTCTGTTGGCAAAAAAGAACACCCTTTTCTATGCAGAGAAAGCAATAAAAACAGCTTGTCAACAGAGCCAAAATGTTCAAATACAAAAAAGATTTAATAGATTCCCACTAATAGAAGTAGGGTTGCACAGGGATGAATCAGGCTCTTACTTCTCAAAACATTACTGTAAATGGTAAAGACTAAATAATATTCTTACACAAATATCTGTACATCTCTGATAATTAATCACAGCACATGAAGGAACATATTTCAGTCTGTCTTGCTCCAGATTTAAAGCAATGGAAATCTGTCAGATTGAATGGGACTATTCTTCCTTTAAAACTCTAAAATTGCAGTGTGCTATTAGAACAGAGCTTATCATTTATGAGGAGCTGCTTTGAAAATGTTGAAACTATATAGATGAAAATACAGGTAAAGCCATGTAAAGGGGTACTGATTTGACTGAGGTTCTGAATGGGTGGAGGGCAAGACTGGCACCTGTCATGGCTTCTATGTTAAAAGAAAGTAAGAGTCTAATTTTTTCTGACTTGTCTGAGTGAAGATAGCATGAAGGTTTAGTGGAAATGTGTTTTCTGTTACAACTAGGAGCATTTGAATCTGAATAGTTAATACCAAAATGTCAGCTAACCATATAACAGCAGTGTAGTATGCCACTTGCTTAATTAAATAAATTTCCTTTCCTTCTCCCACATCAATGGACTACTGGGCCATGGCATGATTTATGTATCCTCTAAAACTAGCTCCTTAATCACAAGACGGGCATAAATGTGACACTGCAGGCACTATTTCATCAGCAAGGAGACAACTAGGTATGAGAACAGAAATAGGTAATACTTCCATTATACAATGATCACAACGGCAAGATCCTTGTTCTTGCGTCATGTCAGTGTAGCATAGAGGAGAGTCTTATTCCTTTGGCCTCTAAAAGCAGGATATCCAAAGTATGTGTGAAGCTGCACCTGAGTTAGGAAACCTGCACAAGCTGAGATTCAGCAGCTTGTTTAATCACACCTTGCACAGGATCTTTATATCACGTTTCTATAATGCTTTTTCCTTGTGCAGTCCTACAATATAAATTATATTAGCCTGCATGTAACTGAAGGCTAGCCTGGAAGGTAATTTAACCTGGGAGGGGTCAGTGGTGTTTAGTGACATTCAGGCTGTAACTTACTGTCGCGCTCTCACTGCTGGCAGCAGAGAAAAGAGCCACTGAACTGCCCTGCAAGCTTCCTGTCACAGATGCACCTCCTCCTGCTCAAATCATCTTCCAGAAGCTGCCCCATCCAGGTAAAAAGCCACAGTCAATTGCTATACTATACAAGAGAAACTTAGTTCAGCATAGGATGGGCTACGAAATGTTTTTGCACAGGATAGTTATTAGCAGGAGTCATTTCTTCAGGCAAAGAGCACCTCTGAGAACCACACGTGGAATTTGTACTCAGGTCTCCCAAAGAAAAAATTTCCCAAACTTTCACTGAGGATGTCTATTGGATGTCTTATGTGTGAGCTGATAAACCATGTTACCCTCAGTAAACGCTGACAGTGGATGTCACTGATTTTCCTGCTCTGTATGAGCTGGACATCCATCAGAGTGGGATGCTGCGTGCAGGATAAAGGACAGTATTTTTGTCCTTGATTCTAGCACCAAGAGGAAGGACTTATTTAGCAAAGAAAAAAAGGAGAGTCATTTTGTCATTTGAGATCTTTATTCCTGATACATACTAGCTTGTGCAGAGAGGAGACATGAGACTTTTGGACTGCTCCCCAATAATTCGTTGGGATTTCATTCTTTCCCCTTAAATGGGCAGGGAGTATAAGACTGATAGAAATTTTCAGGGCACTGCTTTGAATTAAAAGTTTCAGTAGCGGGCACTATAAACAGCCAGTCTGGGTTGTGCCTTCTGATCTCACCCCGTTAGATGCTCTGAAGCCAGCCGATCCTTTTCTTTTCCTTCTTTTTTTATTTCCTTTCACAGACCAATTCCAAAGGATTCTTAAACTATAAAAATGAAATTGTTCCCTATAAAATATAATTGGAGCTGCACCGTAGTTCAAGTGACAACCAGATGCTGGAGAAAAACCCCAAACTGTTGGTCCAATTATATATATTAGTACTCTCACTGCACGAAGTCTTGTCCAGAGGAGATTTGCTTCTGCTAAGATCTTGCTGGTAATTTTTATTCACTCTTAACAGCCTTTTTGATAGCTTTTCTCCTTCTGTATCTACATGTTTTCTCAATATACCAACATTAAATGTGTGTGTTCTGTAGGCTGGGAAGCAAATTCGTAAGTGTAATAGGTATTAGAGAAGGCTATATAAAACACATAGCGGCAATTACAGTGGCTGTATTCCCACCATCCCTTTAAAAGCACAAGTCACCTCACCAAGCCAATGGATTTCCATCAGTGTCTAATAAATGCAAATTAAAGAAAATCAAGCCATGTAATTTTGCAAATCTGGATCATTTTATTGAGCAAAAAAGTATGTGTATCGTGCTAATTAAATACTCTGGTTGTTTTTTTTTTTCTGTGGAGAATTCCAGTCCCTGGCTTTGAGGGGCTGCCTGATCCACCCAAACTCTGTTAGAAACAGCAATACAGTTCTGTCTAATCTAGTTATCTAAGCTGAAAACAGTGCTAGCAAATTTGTTTACTTCCAGGTGATTGCAGCAAGCTGAGTAAAATCATTACCCTGTCATTGTTAGCATCACTGAGTGGGTGGCACAATTTTTTTCACAAATTTGGAGTTTGTGTGTTTGACTCTGGCATTGGATACCAGTCTCTCAGGATGCAGCTGAAAGGGGGATTTTTGGACTTCCCACTGTCTAACTTTACAGGGATCTCAAAGTTCTTTCCATTGGGTTGTTGTATGAATTAGTACCTTGAGCAAGGTTAGTGAAAGGGACTGTAAAAACAAGACTCAGCTGAAGTGCTGGGGAACACTGAACTGAGAGGAAACATTAGATAGGCACAGGATTAGGCTCTTGCTGCCCAAGCCCAATGACAGTCCAAGTGAAATTAAAAGTCTTTTCATCAAGTGATAACTTCAAAGTCACATTCTTGCAAAGCTCAATGGACAATATATCTGTTTTCAAATATCCAAACCATACAATAGTTACTCTGTTTATTTATATAAAGTCCTGATTTTCAGAGTTCTTGTTTAATCAGTGAAACCTGTTAATGACAGTACTTGTGAATGATGGGGTTTTGAGCTTCAATAATAGAACTATTGACACATGTTACATAAGAAAACATCTTTATTTGTTTTGAACCTGAATACCTCCTTCTGTTTCTCACAGGAGAGCACTGCACAAATGGCCAGGCTTCTCCAACAATTTGCATTACCTAAGGTCAAAAGTGTCATATAAAAATTTAACCTGGAATGCACTGGTTTGTACTCAGTGACTATCAAAGACAAAGCTGTGTCTGTATTGAACTTTTCTTGTAATGCTGCACTAGCAGCAGTTTCAGTGGTTTATAGGCACAGTCAGAGATGGGAGCTGAGCAATAATTCAGCTTCAAGGTGATAAAGACATGAATAACTGTTGGATGGTTGGAGTCCAAAAGCAAGTGTCGTAGCCTGTGCCTGTACAATAGGATGCATGTGCCCTCTGCAATTGTCACTTCTTAAATACAGCAGTGTATTTTGCTGTGATCAATGGGCAACTTCATAGTCCTTTGGAGAGCTGAGGATTCTCTCCTACTCATTGACAGTTCACATATCTCTCTTGTGTCTCTTGAAGTGCTCAGAGATGACCACATTGTGTTTTCAGTCCCTCCAGGCCTCGAGTAAAAATTTTTACCAAGAGAGGAGAAAATGTTAAAGAGTGGGGGAATGTAAAAGGAGCCTTTGGATTTTTACCTTGGGCTGCTTTTGAATGAACTTTAACAACCAGGGCTGGAAAACCACAAACATCTAGCTAACAATGAAGAAAAATCAGAACCACTTGTTTTCTGGTGACTGAGGTGCCTTGGTATCAGCTGTCAGGAGTAGCATTATAACAGGAAGAATAGTTATTAAAAATAAAAAAAAAGAGAGAAAAAACAAACAAACAAAAGGAAATTGCATTGAATAGGCAACAGTGTATGTGACATTTCTTTGCAAGTGGTTGCCATCTATATGACATACATCATCTGCAGCATGAAGTATAAACAACAAAAAGCAAAATCAGGAAAACATTTGCAATATTTTTAACAGCACTTTTTGAGTATTTTCTGATTTCATGGTTCTTAATCTTTTGAACAGAGCAACTTGTAAATAGCAGTGCAGACCAACCTAACTCTAGCAGATACTGGCACTGGAAATATATTGTGTCTCTCTATATACATACCCTTTAATGCCTGGTCTGTCTTTCTATCTATCCATTCAAAACCGTATGGGTACTGGAGCTATAACACATTAAGCGATGTAACATACTGTTCATCTCCCTGAATAATTGTCATGTGTCTCCCTGGGAATATATCTTCTTTAACACTCCCTCTTTTGGGGGTTTGGACTAGATGATCTTTAAAAGTTCCTTCCAACCCAAATCATTCTATGATTCTATGAAAGCAAAATCAGAGAACTCAGAGTAGTCAAAGCAGATTTTTTTTTTTTAAGGTGACAGCTTCTGCATCTGAGCTGGGCTGGAAAGGCGAAATTTAGATGTGAAAAAGGATTTTGCATGACCAGATTTAATGATTATTCTCTTTATATACTTTAAATCTGTGAATGGTGGTTATTCTTTTGTTTGTCTTTTCTGGTTCGAAATGCTGCTAATATCTTCAGCTTTCAGGACCAAGTAACTATTTGCATTGACATCTGTAGGCCTAACGAAAGTGTGAGTTACGCACTATGGTTCAGAGGTTTATATTGCAAACTTTTTGGGGCAAGCATTATATCTTACTTAGTGTGTGTAACATCCGAGTCGTTGAGGACCCTGGGTCCCAGTGTTCAGTGAAAGCAATTGGAATATAGTATTTTGCTTAACTGCACTTTGAATAAGGCTATCTTACTCCCTGAAATGCAAAACACAAATAGAATTAATAATCTTGGTTTTTTCCACCCTCCCCAAGAAGTGCCTATAATCCGACTGTTCTTTGGCTTAAAGTCAGGCTATAAATTTTAAGATGCCAGGAGCTTTGCACATAGACAGGTTTCTCTGTTGTCGATAACGGTTTGCATCACAATGGGAAGTTTGACTGCTCTCTTCAACACTCAAATGTAAGTGGCAGAATCACAGTTTGTAGTCATAATTTTATGAATAAATTTACTTTTTCTTCAGATCTCAAGGAAATTATTTATTTTGTTTGGATTGAGCTTTGAGCAGCAGCTCTTCCGGATGGTTCATACTTAAATTCAAGCCAGTTCATTCATTTGCAAATATTGTGCCAGCAGCAAGTGGAGCAGAGTAGCTGGCCTCATACCCAAAGACTGGTCTGTGAAGGGCAGTCACAGTGCTCCATGGAGAGGCCATGTTTCCATTCTCATTTAACAAAAGCATTCCTGTAGCACCTGACTCACCTACAAGCATGCCATTGTCCCACTTATAAAATAGCTGCATCCTTCTCTGCCTTCTTCTGATATGCACCATGTACCATGGACTGATTGGCAACCCTTCACACAGGTCATCATGAAAGAAACAGTTTCTGAAAGCCATATCCTTGTTCTTTCCTTCCTATAAACTCATAGTGCAGCTCAAACACAGAACAACAGAAACAATATGTCATCAAGATGGTTGTGATTGCCATGAATTATAACAATATCTCAGTATGAATCTATCTGGGATCCATTTTTTCCCCCCAGACATTCATGAATGGATCAGATAGAAATTCTTTCAAGTGTTTGCCAAGTGAATATAAATATGAACAGCTGGGGCCAGGGAGGGAATCTTTCTTTTTTTTTTTTCCTGTTGTGCATCAACATTTAATTGGTTTGTTTAGTTGGTTTGGGCTTTTTGTTTTGCTTGTTTGTAGATGTACGAATTTTAATGAACAGAGCTGTCTAGTATGAATAAAATATCTGGTGAGAACACAGACTAGTGATTAAAAGACAATGTTGGTGTTCAGGTTATTTAGATCACATTTCAAGTTCTTTCACCTTTGGAAAATCTCTTCATTCAGTTCTAAGCATATGCCCATCACTAGTCTTTCTCTCATCTTTGCTTTTGCTTATAGTGGTTTTGACAATTCTCTTTTTCCCTGTTTTTGTTCCACCTTGTTTCACTGTTTGGCCTTTTCTCGCCATGCCCAGTTCAAGTCTTTAAAAACAAAATGGTATAGGAAAAGTCAAAGGCTATTCACTATTTCCCATAACCTAGGGTTTAAGAGACAACAACAAAATTACCAGGTAATATACCTTTTTTTTAATGAAGTATCTTTTTGCACAGCAAAAAAAGTATAATCTGAAGCCTGTTGCTACTGGATTTTGAGAAAGCCAAATAAGTGAAGTGAAAATGGGTTAAAAAGAACCCATGGAGGAGAGCCTCACCAGCTGCACACTAGGAAGATCTGATTACATGGTGCTGGGAGGATGGCTCCCTTCATTCTTTCCACTTTTTATATTATTTCCATAAATGTCTACTGACGTCTTCCACAGATAGGAACTAGGATCATGATCTGAACAGCTATGGCACTTTTAGATGTTTTAAGTGCAGAAATGTTAGTGTAAAAAATGCGATGATCAAGGTGAGGAACACATTCCATCTGCATTAAATACCTATGTTAAGAATAGGAAGGAATCTAGCAAGAAAAACAAAACAAAGGGAAGAAAAATTACAAGGCTCCACCAAAAATATTCCAGTTGTCTTGTCACATAGAAGGAGTAATACCCAGACAAGGGTTTAGACTTATTCCTACCAATAAATTTCTGGTAAAGAGATAAAACTGAAACACAGATGTCCCATCTCATCAAATGTATAACATGACTGGCCTTAAGCCATGCTGGAGTCTTACTCATAACTGATTGGGCATTCAGAAATCTCTGTCTCTCAGTTGGAAGAAGCAGCTTTGGGAACAAGAATGTGTGTGACCGGGAGCTGCCCTTCAAATTCTAATAATTTTTTTTTTTTTTTTCCAC
This sequence comes from Pandion haliaetus, assembly GCA_013401275.1. Taxonomy (NCBI): domain Eukaryota; kingdom Metazoa; phylum Chordata; class Aves; order Accipitriformes; family Pandionidae; genus Pandion; species Pandion haliaetus. Next base: position 46,415 of record VYZV01040431.1, read on the forward strand.
AAAGTACACATGCAGGGCCAACCATAGCCTGAACCTAATGGCAGAGTGCGGTTAAAGCCTGAAGTTAAAACCTGCACAGCCCTGATGAAGTTGTGCCTGGACTGTGGAGTTTGATTTCACAGCACTTTTTCAATGTTAGCAAGAAAATGTACTGTTTGGTTTTCCCAGTCTACGCTTAAGAGTATTTGAGAGAGCTTGTTCTCACTCCCACTGTTTGGATAGGTTAAGCCTGCACTATACAGCTGACTCAGTGGCACCTATGACTTCAAATGTCTTACAAGACGTTGTACAGGAGCAGAAAATCTTTTTTTTTTTTTCTTTTTTCTGTAGTAACATGATTATCAGGGTGAACTTTTGTAGCACAAATAGTGCTTTTGTGGGGATAGAAAATGCCCCAGTAGGTTTCTCTAATCCTTCTTGAGAGAGACATCCTGGGGCAATCAACTCATTTATACATTCTCTACATTTTTTTTCCCCCCTTTTTGTTAAAGAAAAGGGCTGGTTTGCTGCCAAGACCTGTTTAAGTGGTAACCTATGCAATTCATTCTAAAAACACCCATTTATCATTCCCAAATTAATCTTGTAATAGGATAGCTGCTCTTATTTTTATTGTCATTTTGCCCTTTGGATAAGAGATCACAAACACATATATATCCAAACCAAAGATTCTAAAAAGCATATATAAAAGAGGGAAAATAGGAATGGCATTGCTATAATTATAAGCAGAAACAAGTAACCATACATCTTCATTTCTCACATATCACATCTATTAATAATAGAATTAAATGTAATTTATGCTGAATATCGTTCAGTCTTGTGCCAGAAGCATAATTGTTTTCAATCAGATTGGTAGTTGGGAGGAAAAGGAGTTTTTTAAACCTGCAGTAAACACAATTTATGCAAAATGATTAAAATATGATAGATTCCATTTTTTTCTGGCACACAGAATGCATTCTGACATGAAAAATTATATAAATAATGAACAGTTTGGTATGAAACTACTGTGCAGAATTTTAAAACCATACATACGCGCTGTTGTGAGTGTAGAAAATAATACCTTGGCACTGGCAAGAACAGCTTGCTACAATGAAAAAGTTATAGATGTAACTTTTTTACTGCAAGCATGCAGCCTTTTTCAAGCTATGTCTTGTAAAAGCATTGCAGTCAAGTTTAAATGAAGGGTCGAGGTTTCTGTGGCAGGTTTGGACTCTCGATTCTTCCTTTTTTGGGGGGGTGGGTGTAAAATTTTATGGGTTCTGCTCACACACTTAGAGGCTTTTCTCTCAAAGGACTTTCTTGTAGAGGAACACACTGCAAAATGTGTGATTTCTGACACCTCTCCTGTTCCCAGCAGCACAGGCCTAAATTTATGTTCTCTGTCCTGCATCCCACTCTGCAGGGACATGAAGAAAATAATGTCTTATTTTTCCTTCATTTCCCCACACACCCCCTTTCCCTTCGTGCACTGACATCTCTTCTCAAACTGACTTTCCTTGTCTTTGGATACTGCATCTCTCTAAGTGTTTCGAAAAGACTGTCCATCTCCTTGTATAGTTGGAAGGGCTAGAAATTATGGTTCTTCAAACACACTTGAAAGTAGGAATCATCCCCAAAACCCACTAAACAGAGATTCTTCCCATTGACTGCAATGAGCTTCAGACCAAGACCCGGATCTCAGTCTTCATTGTTAATTTTTTAAAAAATGAGTTTCTTCACTAAGCTGTGAGTTACTATTCTTTGAACAGTTTATGCAAACAAATTTAAGCTCATGGATTTTTTATTTTTAAGCAAGAATTTGCTTTCTTTACCCATCAGTGGCTGCTCACTGGTTTGTCTGCAATGGGTCGCTGGGGTCAGTGGTACCCTTTCTGCTCCATGAATGGAATGACTCAAGTGTTTGAAAGAGACTAATGACTCTAATAGCCAACAAAGGATGAATTTGCTTATGTATAAACATCCTTGTTTGTATGCCAGTTAGGACATTTATGCACAGTACATCTATTCTTCAAGCATAGGTGTATGCAAATTGAAATAAAGCTGGGGGGGGAACGGCAAATGGAGCTTACATCTCAGACTGAGAGACTTGGGAACAGCCCAACTCCCTGGCGAGAGAGAGAGACGGGTGGTACAGCAGGCGCCTCCAGTCCCCCTGTCTATGCCCTGGGTTTCCACAAAAGAAAATTGCTGCAGGTCCCATCCAGCCTGCAAGTCCCAACAAGTCCCCAGTTAGGATGTTCGGAGCGGTAGGACTCCAGGGCACAAGAACCACACAGGCCCACAGGTCACATTATAATGAGCTGGAGATGATCAGAGAGACGTAATGGACAACTCCAATTCCTGAAAACAGCTTGAGAGTGCTTTTAGTGTGCATTAGAAAAATAAAAAATAAGCATAAAAGCTAAAATCTTTCATAAGTATCCCCCATCCCTCCTGAGTTGGAAATGTTGTAAAACATGTTTTCCTATCATAAGGGTCTGCTTTTCGGTATTTTTTTCTTCTTCCTTTTTTCTTCTTTCATTAGAAAGTGACCTCAGAAACCTTCTTTTTTAAAAATACCTTCAATATTAAGATGCTTCTGTGGAATGTTTTAGTTTAAATAGGCTAACATATATTGACTAAATTCTATTCGGCTGAAAGTGTTCCAACTATCTATAAAGGCAACCTTCTTCCAAAACTGTTTTTCAACTGAAAACATTAAAATGATCATTTTTCAATCTCTTGTGGGTTTGGTTTTTTTTTTCTGTCTTTGCATAGTTTGAAGTATTTGGTTGGTTTGTTTGTTTTCTCAGACATCTGATTTCTTTTAATAAGTGTATCCATGAAAATGTTACATAAAAAAGAAAAAAGAGGAAATATCTTACATAAGACCAGTGACTATATTGTGGTGGGGGGGTAGAGTTGAACTTCAATAATTGCTGCGTGTATGAAACACTAACAGCAAATAAAAAATTGAACATTTTCCATAGAAAAAACATTTACATTTGTTCTGTCTTTTCTCACTTTTCAATGCATTCTTCCATGTCTTTATCTTCAGTCTTGACTACAGCATATCAATTTGTCCTAAGTCACTTCTTTGGTAAACCATGAAGCAGAAGCTAGAGCTCCATAATTCACATCTTAAAACTTTCCAGGGCTCTGAGGGTCAAAGCTTTTAAGAAGCAGAAGCAGCATCAGCAGTGCAGGACCCTCTCAGGTGAGACCACCAGTGACCTCAGACCCACCTTTTGCCTTCAGCTAAGGGCAGCGCTGCTGAGTGCCACCTTCTCACAGAGACGAACTGATGCCCATTAGTGCTTAAATTCAAACCTGCCACATCCTAAGATCTGTCTGACATCAAACACCTCCTTGGAGTGGAGCAGAAACATTTTCAATGATCTGGATGAGGGGATGGAGTGCACCCTCAGTAAGTTTGCGGATGACAGCAAGTCAGGAGGGAGGGTTGATTTGCTCGAGGGTAGGAAGGCTCTACAGAGGGATCTGGACAGGCTGGATCAATGGGCCAAGGCCAATTGCATGAGGTTCAACAAGGCCAGGTGCTGGGTCCTGCACTTGGGTCACAACAAACCCATGCAATGCTACAGGGGAAGAGTGGCTGGAAAGCTGCTGGATGGAAAATAACCTGGGGGTGCTGGTTGACAAGTCGGCTGAATATGAGCGGCAGGGGAGGTTTAGATTGGATGTAAGGAAAAATTCATTTACTGAAAGGGATGTTAGGCATTGGAATAGGCTGCCCAGGGAAGTGGTTGAGTCATCATACCTGGAGGTATTCAAAAAGCATGTAGACAAGGCACTTCATGACATGGTTTAGTGGGCATGGTTGACAGTTGGACTCAATGATCTTAGAGGTCTTTTCCAACCTAAATGATTCTATGATTCTATGATTTTCAGAGGTAAGCAAGAGTGTCAGCAGCTGGGACTGTCATCTCCCACGGCCTGCCAGGATGACATCTGCCTGCCTTCACAGCACATCCAAACTAGCCCAGAGCTCCAGTCCAGGGAAAATGTTTAATGCAGATATAGTCACAGTGCGTTTTCTCTCTGCAGTAGTGGTGATTCCAAGCTTCCACCCACAGCCTGCTTTAATGACAGTATTGTGGAGGACAGTGACGCCCACAGTTTGGTACTAAGTCTGTTGTCAGCTCTCAAAGTTTCTCACAGAGTTTAGCTCAGCTATTTAGGGCTGATGAGATCATGCTGTTTAATAGACCAGAGACCACATACAGATGATTTACCAGCACTTGGGGGAACCACAGTTTCAAAATCGTTGAGCAAAGCTAATCCCAGGACTTGATTCTGGCAGGTAAGATTGGTCACTGGAATTGCTCCTGTCTAGGAGGTGCAAAAAGCCTCGACTAAAGCAGTATTTTCTGGATTTACTTCTGTAACACTGTTATGACTTCACTGATGCCTGCAATAACGTACGGGAACGAGAGAACAAACACAGCCATTATTACTACAGATCTCAGCTTTGGCATCAGTGCTTTCAGAAACCTACACTTTCTTCTTGTTTGGTACCCGCTTTCAGTTTGTCTAAAGCTGCCTCTTTCATCCCAGCCTGTGCTGGGTTTTGCCTGTAAATCAAGCTGTGAATTTTCACAAGAAGGGATCTGTCCCTTCTGGGTGAGTGGGTGTTGGTGGCATTGTATAAATAAAAAGCTATAGGAGCCATTGCGGTAGAGGTGACTTCTCACAGCTCGCAGAGGGTGGTCGATCATGCTGGGTATTGAAAGGAGCAGACCTTGCTGGCCTAATTCTGTCTCGTCAGCTGTCAGTGAGCCCCATGCATGTTTCTGCAGGAGGGTCAGGGCAGGTACCTGTGCTCCAGTGGGTTTCCTTGCAGAGGCGTCAGGGCTGGGTGCATGTAAAGCTGCACAGTGGCTGTATTTGCCTAACGCTGTGTGGTGCAGATCCCAGCCAGGGCTTGGATTTGTGGCTGGGCTTGGAGCCTGCAAAGCAAAGGATTCAGGATTTGGCCTGGGTCTATCTGTGTATTTATATAATGACAGAAAAAGCAAATTCCTTACAAGTAAATATGAGTCAAAACAAAAACACTGTGAAGGTCAGCTGAGCACAGCAGTGAGATGATGTTATTCCAGCCACACGTTCAACTCTTGAGCTGCCAGACCAGCCAGAAGGACTCTCGGCCAAAAGCCATGAGAAGATGCCAGCTGGGAAACCACCCACCGACACCCCAGCTGGCTTCTCAAAGCAACTGGAGCCTCAGTGTTTGACACTCGGCTCCAGGCACAGCTGCAGGGTATAGCCCAGCCACAGAGCAATACCAAGAGCTTCTCACTGAGTTTTCCAACAGAAATACTGTGTATGGGCAACACTTTCATAAATTCTAATTTGTAAGGATTTCCTTTTTTCATGAGAGGAACAGCAATGTATTTAATGCTACATTTTTTTTAAATTTTTTTTTTTTCAACCTAGCTGGCATAGCATTAATCCAGCAAGTCAAACTCTGGTTTAGGGATTATTTTTTTTTCTTGAATATATTGGTTAGTGTCTTGCTTTCAGCCAAGATACTATAAACAATTCACAGACACAGATCTAGCCAGAGTTAATTAAGGTTGATCAAAGCTTATGTGCAGTCCTCAACTCCTAGTGCTGAGGATAAAAGTACTGAGGTCTTTGTTAAGGATGTACTGTCCTTGGAAATATATATCCCCCTTATTGGTTTGAATTTAATTTAATTTCATTACAACCTCATGTCTATAAATGCCCCTCCATTAAGTAATAACAATCTCTATGCAACTCTTCCTGGAAAAGTTTTGAAACTATCTGGAGGCATTCAGTATAAATGTGTATTTCATTTTTAGAGATGTAATAATGTGTTTCCTATAGTCATTCTGAGAAGTTAACATTGCATTGTGATCACTTTTCTTGTAGGAAGGCTCCGGCTTTGACCAGTCCTATTGAGTTAGGCACACTACTTAGGGAGATACAGTCAATACATAGAAAAGTTTCCAGGCTACATGAACAAAACAGACAGGAAATCCTGTCCACATTCTACAGACAGGTTGCAGAGACATTAGGACTAAATCTAGGATTAAAATCTAAACTCCTGGCGGTAGGACTGTCTGTCTGAGCTCCCTGTCCACCCCTTCCTCACCCATTCTGGGACAAAGCCTTCATTTGTACCAGTGACCTACACTTGCATTTCCAGGTGAAAGAGAACTGAACCCATTGGGTGGAGGAGAATTTAGCAAAGGGCAGCTAGATATCCATTGCAAATAATTTGCAATTTGCATGCTACATATTTGCTATTCAGTTTAGAGAAAGCCAAAGAAATTCAGATCTGGACTTCTAATTATAGCTATGTTTGTTCAATGCCATCCAGAATAAGTGAGGTGGCCAGTGCCTCCAGTGTGCACCAGCTTTGTCTCTAAACTAGGTTGCCTTTAATAGATATAGACTCTTATTGCAGCCAATATGGCACTTCACAGTCCCAGGTAACAATTTGAAGTTGTTTTACTTCCTCGCACTTGCAGGAAGCATTACCCAGAAGCACTACCCTCTGTGTTACTGCCTAACAGGTCCTAAACCATGCTTCTCTTTACGACCTTCAAGCTGAACATGTTTGTTCCTGAAGAACTATACACAGAGTACGTGTATCCTCTACTCAGGGGAGTAGCTTTGTCTGTGAGGGCAAAATCTGGCATGGAAAGGCCCTGTGCCTCACCCTTTAACAGGACAAGCTCTCATGCAACAGCCCACAAAAGACGTCTTTTATGTTATGTACAGCTATGGACCAAGTGCTTTACCCTGATCATAGCCATCTCCTGGTTCTGTTTATAAGCCTACTCACTTCAGGACAACTACTCATTAAATTGCTGTAATACAAAATTAATAATGTTGGCTGAATATGGCCCTCTCATAGAAATGGGAAATGGAGAATCTTAGATCCAGCCTGCCTCACTCCTCAAGAATGTAGCAGGAAACCTCTCCAAAGACAGAAAAATTGCTCCATTATTCTTTTATGCCAATATGCTAAATTTTGCAGCCAAATATTTTGCTTTTCCTTTTCTTCACTATTCTTTCTGTGTGAATTTTGCCAATCAGGTAGTCCTCAGGACAAAGCTTTCTCCTTGTACTATAGCATTGGTAGTTCCTCACAGAACCTTCATTACATGTAGAGGCAACCACCTACTCCTTTCCTAGTATTGAGATTTTGCAATATGCCCCTGAGGGCTTGATAAATGTCACCAGACTTATTCCAGTGGGCCACAGAAGGCCATCTCTAGACAAAAGCAGAGTTTCCATTTGGAAATGGAATATGATTTTGAACTGGGAACCCAGAAGCAGGAGGATTTTCATTTCTATTGTTCTGAGCCATTCACCAGTCTTCAATTAGTTTTACTATCAGGAGGAAAAAAGATTATAGTAAAGTATAAAGCAAAATGTCAACATTTATTGCCTGCCTGGTTTTGTTGTAATGGGAGTCGATCAAACTGGTAATGGGTAGAAGCCTTGTGCTCATAGTTATTAGAGAACCAAAACTCTTGGTGAACTTTGTGTTCTGCCTAGAAAAGCACTCTGGGTACATGGCTACTATTTCATGCTCCTCTGTAGAATTGAAACTTTTTTCTCCTTAACTGTTGAAACAATAGAAGTATTCTCCTCTTCCATAAAAAACCCTCCCAAAATTATAAAAAAAACCCATGCCATCACTTTGTTGACAGCATTTCTTACGTAGTTAAGAAATTGTAAAAATTTCCTTTAGGCTATATTTAAAGAAATAAACAAGTTCCTTGGGATTGGATGAGTCTGTGGTACGAAAGAGGGATTCTGTTATTATCCACTGTAGAAAAATGAAAAATCACTAGTGGAAACAACACAATGAAATGTCATGTCAAGTCTCAAATTTGAAATAGGATAAAATAGCATTTTTTCCAACTGATTTTTTCCATCTAAATTTTTCAAGGAAGATGGTTTCTGCTGCCTTTGAAATGAATTTCTGGTTCCGTGTGTCCTTCTAAATGGCTTACTATCTGTTAGTCCTCTCTTCACCATAATCTGTGAGGATAGCTCTCTATACATTTGAATTCTTCTGCTGTTTTAATTGGATGTGTCTCCAGTGTAGTACTATAAGTATCTCATTTAGCATCAGTGGTTTAACATCCTCTGGAGCAAAGTGAACCAATGACTTAATTAACTTCCACTTGGGCAGTTATCTGCTCTGGGAACCTGCAGGAAGTATTATTGTATTTGAGGGTGACAAATGAACGTACATGAGGTACCACACGCCACCCTGTGGGAGATCTGACAAGAAACATAATTTATTTCATTAGCGGTGCCAAAATGGGCTTTCAAGCTGAAAACCTAAATATGTAGCAGTGTCTTAGGAGAAGAGGGAACAGCATGGGCTTTGTCTGAAATAATTGATTGTGTACAGTTCATAACATATATTTCCATGGGAAAGTTTAAGTTTAGTGTCACTCTTCATCCATCATATTGTAGTTTGTTAGGTGTTAGCCTAAGTGGTGTATAAAATAAACAGTTATAAATACTTTTGGATTTAGTAATATTTATCAATTTCATTATGAAAATAGATTTAAAATAAAATAACCAGCCTTGAGTCAAAACTAACTTTGGTGGTTTAGAACATATTCGTAATTGTTCTGAGCATTGTAGATACCAAAATATGGCTACAGTCTCAAAGATCCTTGGCTTTCTTCAGATTCATTGTAATTTATAGAGTAAAAGTTAGTGGCAGCCTCTAATTACCCACAGAACCAAAGTTTCCTGAGCGAAAACTTGAGATCAAAGGGCATGAATAATAGCCTTAAAGGCATCTCCCCTTACACAGGCTACTCTTAGCCCCTCTGCTGTCCTTTGGTATAAATTAAGCACCTTAGGATGAATAAAACATGAAGCACAGAAGGTTTAGATTTCACAGAAGATGAATGGTTGGATTATTGATGGGAAAAGGAGCATGGGAAAGTATAAACCATGTAGATCTAAAAATTTTAAACTCTGTAAGCAATCACCTTTGCTTTAGTAATTTTTTTAAAATTTCTTTTTCATCGTTTTGTCCAAATCCTTTCTGTTGATAAGGCAGCTAGGTTGTTCTGTGTCACTGAGTTACACTTTTAAGCAAGCTCAGAAGCCTTTCACAGTTCATTCTGTTGATTTCAGTGGGCATACGACCAGGCCATAAAACCACAAGAGCAATCACTGGTTGTTAAAAACCATACAAGCACTTACATTCAATTATAATGAAAAAGGTGCATACCTCTTGTGTCTCATGAAACTCAGACTTGAAGGCTGTTTGCTTCCTCATATATACACCATGAATCCAGTTCCTTCCTGATGTAAAGTTCATTGCCTTTCACCAGTGTTACACGTGCTGAATTTAATTCATATCCCATCACAGTATAGAGGTACACAACTGTTTGAATTAGGAAAGTAGGATCAAAACCCTTTCTACTGTACAAATTTGTTCATAGAAAAAGATTTTGCAGGATGAATGGGTGCATGAAGCAAAAGCTGTGTGTTTCTTTTGAATAAAATTCTGTATTTGTTTTCTCTGAAGAATGTTTTCTTTGAAGGGAAAAAAAACCCAACAAGACAAATTAGTTACTGTTCTGGAAAATGGTAAAATGAAATGTTTCTCCATGAGCTGTGAAAACAGCTGACTCTTCATCTTGGCCATATTTTGTCAGGAATCAAAACCTTAGCTTCTTGAAATTTGGACATTTGAAAAATTATTGGTTTCATGTTTACCTGTATTGAAAGCAACCACACCAGTCTCTTTCTACTGGCAGCCAAACTCCCAAATCAGCTTCCCTTGCAAACCAGAGAGATGTACTATTATAATCATATCTCATTAAATCCTATGGCCCAGCTATCAGGTCAGTCATACAAACATAGGAAAAGGGGCTTACACACTCCTTCAGCTTGATTAACATTAGGGCTTTGAACGAAGGTCATCAGCTTTCCGGGAAGTTGAGTCAGGCTTTGTCTCTCCTCTTAAAGCTGTTCCACATTTTAGAATACAATTAAAAATTCATTGGACTGGGAACAGGAACCCAGGTGTCTCACACCCCTTGGGACTGGTCTAACCACTGTCTTAGAGAGTCATTTTCACGCTCTCTTGCTGGCTCAATAAATATTAAAGTATTTTATGCAAAGCGAGAGACCTTCTGTATGAGAAATGGAGAAAAAATGCATTCAAAGAATACTGCAGATTGTGATGATTACAGCAGCCTCAGGGGATGTGGGACTCCTGCCTTTAATCCTTCCTCTGCATCAGGAAAAAAGAGGTTTGAATCTCTCCCTCCTCATGTGGGGTTGTGCTTATTTTTGGAAACAGGATAAAAATTAAAAATTTAAATAAAAAGATGCACTGACAAGCCCTCACACTCTCTGTCTGAATGGGTTTCTTGATTCTGAGTACAGAAAGAATGTTGTTTAGAAAATTGTAATGGCAAGGTTGGGGATGTAGTTTTTTTGTTGGGGGTGTGTTGGAATTTGCAGATAAATTTTGTTCAGTTCAGCTTATTTATGCAAAAAGTCTTAGTGTGACCTAAACAGCATTTCTTCTCTTTTCTTCTCTTTTCTTCTCTTTTCTTTTCTTCTCTTTTCTT
>VYZV01040432.1:3148-47354 GCA_013401275.1 Pandion haliaetus
TTGGTTGGTTTTTTCCATGTCTTTTATTTCTTCCTTTCCACACAGGAGATGGATTTAGTTCCATTCAGACCAGTTGACCATTAAGCTCTCAACAGATTCCTTTTCATGAATTACGATAAGTATGTTAGCTAATTGCACTGGAAGCAAGAATGGGAAAAAATGGAATTTCTTACTCAGTGTCCTGTGAGTGCTGTCCCAAGGGGAAAAACAAAGACCTGATTGGATTAGATTATGAGGACTAGGGTCTGAGAAGCTATCTCAAATAAGTCTTAATTGAAATTGGGTACTGAGGTCCAGTATTGCAATATTGAAATGTCTCTTCTTAAGTGCCATCAATGCTGAGAAACATCTAAATTCCAAAGATGTGCATACCTACAGCTGTATCTTTGCATCTATCCTATGTCAATGCAATTGTGATGAGACTAAGTATTGTAGTTAAGCCAAAATATATGTAGGTTATCAGAGTGTCTGCTCCACAGCTTGGTCTTGTAGGTGTTCTTGAAGGGGTGCTTATGCTATGGTATCCTCTGGCTCCTTGTGGTTGTTTCCTCTTTCTTTAAAAAAACCCCGAACAACATAAGCATGTTTAGGAGGGAACATACCCTTTCAATACAGTATACTTGTGACTCTGCCACTTGCCCAGGAAATGTGGAATCAGGCTTCGATTCCATTCATTGGTTAAGGGAGTTCAGACTACCATCTCTCATATAACTACTAAATTGGTTTAACTAAGTCACTGTTGGGGTAAATAGCAAATAATGTGCTTCTGTGAGAAAAAGGATTTAAGAATTGTCATTTCTGAAAAGGGCATAGCAACAAGCATGACCTTAGCTTAGTTAGAAGAGTGACCTAGGCTTGGTCCTTGGGTCTTAATTAATTTTATCCAAAGACAGTTTTAACTGGATGCTCCTCAGGTGCTAGGGTCCTAGCACAGAGTTCTGGACTCGGCTCTGGGAGCAGGTACTGCACAGCAGGTCACCTGGACACAAAGTCCCTGTGTTATTGTCAGCTTTAGTGTTCTTTTCCTTTCACCTGATTTTTTTTTCAATTTGTGCTTAGTTATTGGCCATTTTTAGGGACCTTTCTCTAAAAGCAGTGGAAGTGAGCCCTGAGTGGAACAAAGTCTTAAATCAATGTGAAATGCTCTCAGAAAGAGGTTGTCCATACACATCCTTTCTTCTTTGTGGGTGGCTCCAGAGAATAATGATCCTATTTCTTATACAAAGGCAAAAGGGCAAGACCAGAAAAAAGTTGACCCAACTGTAAGCATCACTGCAAGCAGCTCAGGGGGACAAGGGTAATGCAAACACAGTCCCATAAGATGGAAGTCGCTTTATTAAAAGCATCTGGCATGCAGAGAAATAGGATATTTTGGCACCATCAGAAACTTTATCAAGACTTAGCCATGTAAGGCTGCATTGATTGTTATTTATAGCATCAGCTTAGAGGGGGTATGGAAATTATACCAGGAACCTCATTAGTATCAGCATGAGAGCCGTGGCCAATCTCACTGCTCTAGTGATTGTAGTCATTCCATAGCACAGATACAGCAAGCAGCCAGGGAGAAATCTTCTCAGTGCCTTTCAGCCTTATTATGGAGGAAACATGTAAAAATGGAGAGCAACTACAATACTGACCAGGCAAGACCGTTCAGGGACCATTACCTGTCTTTTCTGGAGTCACAGACATATACTGACATCCCACCTGCCTTCCTCTCCAGTGGAAAGCAGATTTCTGTTTTCATCAGAAATTAAGCCATTGGAAAAGGGAAAGTTTCTAGAGATAAAGCTTTAAAAATCTGTGATTGTTTTCTTCAGAGGAGAGCATACTATAAACTGAAACAGTCATGGAATGACATATGCTATTAGCAGACGTGCAAGTTATCTACTGCAGGCATTTCAGTGTGGCAAAATCTGGTGTGAAAGCATTTTACTTGTAAACCCCTTATCACTTTGAGAACTTTTCAGTCTTGCAGACACTTATTTTCTTTAACTAGGTTACCTGATAGTGAGCCAAGTCAAAGAGATGGCTGATTTATTGATTAAACCAACATGCTGCCAATCAGTAATATTGCCTATATAATACAAATACCACTATAGGTGTTGCAGCTCTGACTTATCCCTAATTTTCAAGCCATATGTATCTGCTGCAGTCTTATTCTGAATGTTTGCTGTGCTCATGGGTTTTGCTTCAAAAAGCCCTTATTCAGGTCTGAGCGGCTGGTGTGTCTGTCATACGAGCTCTTGTCAAGGGAAAAGCTGAAAGAAGCTTGGTTTACAAAGGGTTTGAAGTACTGGTATGTATATTTGAGGCTTAGGTACTTAGCATGTTTGCAGACCATATCACCAGAGAGTTACAGGCGAGGACAGGATGAACTTGAGGAGTCTCAGTCTGTATAAAGAGCAGAGCTGCAAAAATATCATTGAAAAGATCATCATGGCTTGAAGTGTAGAATTTTCCCTATGTGCTTGCTACTGCTTATTGTCTGCATTTAATAACATATCCAGATTTTAAAAATTCAAACTCCTATGCAATCTGATTTTAATCTACTAGTTTTATATCAGGTACATGAGTGGAAAAAGACATGCAACAGCACTATATTTTGAAATTCTGCATTCCTGTGGGAGTCTGTTAATTTTCAAAGGTTACAGTTCAGGCTCTAACTGAACAACTGGGATAGAAGTTAACAGTCTGAGAGTTTTAAGTATTATGCCTTAGCAGAATTGGATTGAAAGGGTTTTTTTAATCAAGGTTTATCCTGCATTCCTGTATTGGTCTTAATTGCTTCATTTACTAGATTCTTTACTGATAGTAAACCAAGCGATAAAGCACACATGAAATACAACTATGTCAGTAATTAAAACATCTGATTTAAGTTGTCTCTGCAGTTTGGTGCAGTCATTCCTAATTGTTTTACCTCTGAACCTTCCTTCTCTGTGGATTAATTACCCAGGATAACATATCCTGACGGCCTCAGTCATATCTGGAATTACATTATGTTCAACCAGTGCATCCATTCCAATTTTTTCCCTCAGGCTGAATGTCAATTTAGTACATTCTCTTGTCTTATACTTTGGATATTACAGGAAAACCTGAAATGTTTAGGCCTTGGATATGCTATTTTCAGGTGGGATTTTTATATTTTGTTTTCTCCTTTTTAATAATATTCTAATCTGATCTACTCTTTGCAGCAGTCCCCTCTGAGTCCTTATAAGGGCTAATTAGATCTACTACAACATATATACATCTGAATTGGCACTTTAAAATTTATTCTTAATTCTTTCCCCTTATTGTTAAAAATCAGGTGGAGTAACATCACATATTTTCCAATAACTAAATGGTATCATTTTTGTCACTGCCAGTGCAGAGATCCTTCTGGGTCATTTATCTATGACATAGCTTCCTCTCCTGGGCATTATTACATTTGCAGAAAAATTTGAGGATTCCTAGTAGGCATTTGTGCTGAGAAATTATCTGCAATGTGCATTTGTCTGTAACTCTGAAAGAATGTCTCTTATTTCCTGATAATGTTTTATGCTGCTTCATTTAAGATTAGGCTTCTCCAATCAGAAACTTCCAAACCCCCAAAGACCTTTTTAATTTATTCTCTTGCAAGCTGTCAATAGGCGATTGAAGTTATGTAATCTTGTGTTTTCTGGGCCACAACTGTTGAAAAGGGAATCACCCTGTTATTCTCAAATGAGCTATTAAATAATGATAGAGGATTGCATGGTTTCTGGTAACTGCACTTGAAGTGTAGCAGACAGACATTAAACATCCTGTGCCTCCCATTTTTATAAACATTGGTTTGGAAATCACTAGGTTCGGTAGCCTTCAAAATCCTCAGTAACCACCTGGCTACCATTAGAAATTAGAGGTTAAAGCCTAACTTCAGGACATGAGTGACCACTTGGAAGAAGTGGGCTCAGAATCGTGCCCAGGCTATGACTAACACCTGAGCTGGCGTGACAGCTGGCAGCCGAAGGGATGGTCTTCACACATTGCTTGATAAGGGCAGAGGGAGGGAAGCAGAACGTCAAGAGGACCAATAACACGGATCAACAGCAGTATATTTATACCTTGCAAGTCTTCACTCCTTTTAGCTCCTTAAACATTTAGCTGGAATACAGAACCACCAAAGGGAGGTTTCTGCTTTCCTAGAAGGAAATTGTGTTTCCTACATGAATGCTTCTAAGGCCTCTTTGTCATATATTTAGGATTGTTTAAGGATAGTCACTAAGCCTAGTACCTGTAACTAAGTTAGAAAAAAAGCATTATTCTCCACTGAATCTATGGGAAATGAGAGCTTCTTGAGATAGGAATATCTCCCCTTGTAACTTGTTGTTGGGTACCCATTCGAGTGTGGTCAGGGAGAGAGCAACATTATGCTTTAACTTTGGAGTCCAGAAGTAGGAGTTAGGGATATGAAATAATTTTAAATCTTATGTGGAGATTCCCACAGAGATCATGACAGGCAAGGAGAGTATTTGATAAAGTAGGTAGGGGAGGAAATGCTATTAGGCAAATTGGAAATCTGGGGTAATGTGGTGAAAAGAAACAGTCTGAAGAATAGAGGAGTGTCTGGCAAATGTTATATAACTGAATTTATTCTGGCCAGCTTTGGGTAGAGAAGAGCCAAAGCCCAGAGCAGCCTCTGGTAAGGACCGCCCAGAAAGAAGAACTGGAATGGAAAAAACTTGTGCAGCACTTTCCAACTGTCCCAAATTCCTTTGTCAGTAATGCAAAGTGCTCTTTACTGATTGCCTTGGATGGGGCTGGAAGTAGTGAGGTAGTGTCTAAGCTTTAGCATGTACCTAGCAGCTTTTGCGCATGCGCAAGCCAAACTGGAGGAGAGGAAAGATGAGTCCTCAATATTTCTGCAGAGAAAAAAATAAGTTCTATTTATTTTTGCCCAGTTTCCCTACCAGCTCTAAGCCATTGTAAGAACACTCAGCTCATTGTCTCCAGAAAAGACGTTACCAGCAGAGCAGCTGTGGTGTTTCAGTGAAGCATCTAAAATTAAATCACATGAAGCTGTCTAATTTCTTATTTTCCCATTCCAGTAAAGCCTGTTTTCTGGTTCAAAACCATCTTGAGAGCCCTCAGCTTTTCATGACCTACATTCCATGCATTAGATAGTCTCGCCCTGTCCCGCACCAGTGACAGACACCCAGGGACAAAATGTCAATAATATTTTCCCAGAAATAGAGATGATGCATGTCTGAGTCAGGGACAGAGAAACCAAAGGGTGTATAAAGGATACAAGCACAGAAAGATGAAAATTATGCAAGAGAATCTGCCGGAATTTGTCATCTTCGTAATTTTACATGAACACTCAGTATATTCAGTGGTGCTATTTGCCTTTCAAAGTCCTGGAGGTAAAATAATTATTGTTTCGCCATTTAAAAGATACTGTTAAATTAGGCGCCTTATTTTTGTTCTATAATTCTTTATTGTGTAAATTGATCTGGGCAATTGTTTTTAGTGTGTATACCTCAAATCTGTGATGAAGCAATTCCAATTTTTGACCTGGATACTTATCAATGACATCTATTAGCATGACATATGAGTGTTTTAACTATATATTAGGTATATATTCTTGAAACATGTCTAAGCGGTGTTATTACTGAAGTTGTGAAGCAGAGGCATAGAGAGATTTAAAGACAACCCAGAACAACCAACATTGTAATAGCTTGAAGTTGATGACAGCCAGAAAATATGAAGCCCCCTTAAATGGCTAAGCCTCTTTTTCTGTCTTGAACCATATGATTAAGATCACATAATTTGAAACATTTAGCTTTCTTGATAGTATAAGATTAAAGATTGTGATCCAAATGGGGGTGGTCGTTAATCTGTCATTTTTTAGAACAAGAACCCAGATGATGAACTTTAGAGGGTACAGAAAGAACAAAGGTCTTTTTAGCCAAGTATCCTGTATTTTTGTGTAGCCAGTAACACCTTATAAAGAAAGAGAGTAAGAACAGGGCATGTGATCAGTGATACGTGGTCCTTGTATTTTCCCAGCTAAATATTCCCCTGTGACTTAGGGAATTTGAGCTCCAGGTTGTATCTGCATTTTTGTGTGCAATAACATTCCTAAAAATACTTCCCTTTCATTAATTTATCTGGTTGCTATAAGAGGATCAGTCTACATACTCCCTGTTTTAATATATTCCCCTTAAGCATCTGCAGAGTATTCTCAAAGACAAAAAAAATTGCTAGATTACACAATGAGAGCTAGTTGTCCCTTTGGGATGGTGTCTTCTATTCAGCCTTAAATTGCTTGGCTTCTGTGGTTAGATTGACTCATGGTGGCAGAGTTGTAGAGTCTTCATTCTTGGAGGTTTTCAAGACCAGGCTGGACAAAATTAGAGGTGGCTTGATCCAGCATTGGTGACCATCCTGCTTTCAGTGGGAGGTTGGACAAGATGACCTCCAGAGGTCCTTTTCAGTCGACATGTCTATGATTGGGTGATAACTGATGTGGTTGAGGGAATCTGAAATAGAAATTTCATTTCTTGTGGTGAGGCATTTGTAACACTCAGGACAGTAATTGGAAAATGTAGATGAATACAGTGTAATAGTATTTGTCTCTGTAGTCCCATTCACATTAAGGAGAAGTGATTACAGATTGAGCTAGTTCATCCACTTGTATTAGCAAATCAGTTGCACAGATATCAGCAGAATATGCTGGATGGCTTCAGTGGTTGGATGGAAAAGTGTTTAATCGGAATAGCAAAGTGGCAATGCTCCAGCCAGTGGTTTGTTGTGACTCTGCTACAGAGGGCCTTTATGCCTCCATTTCTGTGTCCAAAAAAATCCATGTTTAGATTCTGTAATATGCTTTGTAAATATTCTGCTTGTCACACTAATAAATTGTTTTTCTGTTTTGAGCGTAAGTCTGTGGGCTGTGGATGTTTCAGATAGGCCAAGTAAACTGAGATACCAAATCTTGTTTCACACACAGACAAGAAATTTGATGACATGAACCTATCCCATAGGTCTCTGACTTGGTTTCCTAAGAGGGCTTTGGTACCTTTAGACACCAGCACTTTTAGTTCATTGACCCACTGAGTGCAAAGAATAAGTGTGTATGAAGTACATAGGGTCCCTTTGAATGGCACGGGGAAAATTAGACATCTTGGAAAATACATAACACATGTATTAAGCAAGGAGAAGATTAATGCTAGCCAATAGGAAAAACTAAGAATGGGGGTTTTATGCGTTATGAATACTATCCCTCTCCAGAGCATAGACTCTGGATTCAAGCCTACAGAATGGTGTATCCATCCATTTTAGAGCCTAGGGTCTTGTGTGGCTAGACATTTACATCTGGTTTTTGAAAGAATAATGCTTATGCTTTTCTTTAAAAATAGGACTCCTGAAGGTGAAAGCAGTACCCTTGTTTTATATAGTAATCTTACGCTTTAAGCATTTACCAGGGAAAGAGCTGGTCCAGACAGGCACTGCATGCATGTAGGGCACTCAACCCTATTGTTCATACTGGATACCAGTGCCCTGGCCTCCTGGGCTATGCTGTGGAGAACTGAAGTTCTCCCTTTCCACTGCGCCAAAAGGAATTCAAGGTCCAGCAGGGAACAAAGCCAGAAGGGGTGCACAACTTTTGGCTAGTGTGGAGGGGAGGAGTCTTGGGTTTGGGTCTGTTCTAGCACAGCTAAAATTTGCACTGAAAATTCTTTGAACAGGATATAGGAAGAAAACTTGTACTACATATACAAACAGTATTCTTTCTTTTTCAGGATTAGGATTTTCTTGAGATTAGGAATCTCTCTAAATTAGCTGCTTGGACCACTTTGGGCACAACCGGAGGAATGGTTTTTTGCTGTATTCCAGATGGGAACAGGGCAGGCAGCATCTAGCCCGAGACATTTGGGCATTAGTACCTTTATTCCACCCAAATTCTCTCTTCATGCTATAAGTTGCTTACTGGCTGTAGCTCTCAGTGACTTGCTTAAATCTACACTGTTTAAAACCAAGGACTGAATCCAGACCACTTCAGTCTAGTCTACAGCCCTACTAAAAGCCACTGCTCCTCAAATGAGTAGTACTGCTTTAAGAAGCAGCCTGTGGGCTCTTAAGTTTGTGGATGATTTCCTCCTCTGGTAGTTGTTCTCAGATTTCCTCCATTTCAGGAGGGTTAAAAGGCTTTTCTAAGAAAACCCCAAACCGAGAGTGCTTGATCAGAATCCTAGCAAGTCATTGAAACCTTTCTGTTGAGCCTTGCAGTATGAAGCCTTGGAGAGCAGAGGCAAAATACAAGCTGCATTAGCTCAAGATAAGCTTCAGCCTTTCTGCTGTAGACAAGAGGAAGACTTTAATTCCATGGAGCTGAATTTTCTGTGTTTGTTGCTGAATGAAAAGGAAAGTTTTGCTGGCACTGGTGGACACAAGTAAAACTGTACAAAGTTAGAGGCCAAGCCAAACAGTGGAAAAAACAGTGACTGACTCTTCTTAAGCTCATCTGTAGGTGAAATAGCACCTTACCACCAAAAAAGTCAGAACTCTCTGTGTTTTTTCGTTTAGTTTACAAAACTCAGAAAAATTATCCAGAATGCATTGTAATTTTCTACTTTGGCTTCATAAATAAATAACTGAACACTGAACTGAACTCTGGGCAGCATAAATTCTGGTACCCAGAATAAAATTCCTTATACCAGGAAGAGAGAGAAGGAAATCTGTGTGATGAAAAAAATAATGTACAAGGAACAACTCAAATTTTAGAGAATAATATGTGTTGGCACATGCAGAACATTTTAAAATGTCACAGGTAAATTTAGAGACCAAAATCAGGCCACAGAAATCTTAGACAATAATTCTTTGAGCACAAGCATTTTTCTTCCATTGATATCATGCAGCATTTTCCACAGGTCCACTACACCATCATGGTACCAAATGAATTAACAAAGGCCTATTTATTGTTTTTCCACTGACTTCTGAGTTTTGGACTACATACTATTCAAATTCTTTCATTATTCCTTGTGTTTTAGGCCATGTCCTGGCTGAAGATTACTGTCGTTATGACTTAGGTGACCGGATTCTGTGAATACTCTGTCTGCTTTGATGTAACATCAGTCAGGTCTGAGCATCTTTCAGCAAAAAGTCACCAGAATTCAAACTGATATGGAGAAGACATTTTTAGGTATTTCATCTGGTGATGATGCAGCCATGGGGATAGTTAAATCCACCAGAGGAACAATGATCAATTTTTTGGCAGAGAGAGCAGTGCCATCTTCAACTACTGTACCCATTCCTGACTAGGCCTGATTTTCTTTTCCTTTTCTTGTAAAGAAATAGAGGTATTTCATCATATGTCATTGCTGAACTCAGCAGGGTGCTGTCAAGCAGTTAAATAATTTATAGCAGAAGTAAATTGACATAATTTATAGAGACCAGCTGTGAGAGAGAAAAGTGCGCATAGATCACCAATGGGTTTCACAGCTACTATCTGACAACAGCAAATGATGAGACTTAGGAAGCTGGGTATCCGTTACAGGCTAAAAAAAGTATGTTATGACTCCCAGCTTGTCGCTTTGTGTCTTACCTTCTCCAACATGTTCCTATGACTGCACTGATTTTCCTGGGCTTCTTAATCCATGTGATTCAGCCAGCCCCAGTTCCCATCCTCCAGCAAAGGTTTAAATCTTTGTTCACTCATTTTCAGAGTGTCATTCCCTTCACTGATCTGTCTTTGTCCCCTCTCCCATTCTTAGTACACCATTTCTCCTCTCTGCTTCCTCACACCCATGTTTCATCTGCATTTTCATCACCTAGTCTTCTGTACTGAAATGTCTGTGCCCCAAAAAGGGGGGAATCTGGAAGAGACAGATACCCTATTTCTCATTCTGAAACCCAGAACTACAGGAGATGTGACAAGCTTAAGAGTGTTCAGTGAGGACAGGATTGGTGCTGTTTAGCTTTTAAAACAGGATCTGTTTCTGCTCAGCCCATTTAATCTGTGTTTTCATAGAAGCTGATCTTGTAAAACTTTGTCTAGATTTGGTGGAAAACAGTGAAAGCATGCTCCGTGTAAGAAAGTGTTCATTTCACTGTGTTTCCAATATGTGTTGTAGCGTAGGCTTCTAGCTTCTCTAAGAAGATGTCTGTATACTTTTAACATTGCAAAACCTGTTTAATTTTCCCAGTTTTCTTCCTGGAGAAAGCTGAATAGTTGTGCAATTCTGGCTGATACTTGCCAGTAAATTTCAGCCTAAGGCTAAATTTTCTGAGCAACTTCTAAAATTTCAGCCCAAATGGTTCAGGTCTGGCAAAGCTGTAAGCTGTTGAATACAGAGTCTTATAAATGGAAGTGTTAGGAAAGTTAATAGTAAGCTGTGCAACCAACTCCACCTATAGGATATCTTAAATCTACTATTAGGTCTATAAATTAGATCATGCTAAAAGTAATACTAAAACAATAACAAACATGTATTTATCAGACCTGAAATGTCATTAAAAGCTTTACACCCTAAAGCTGACACATAAATGTAAGTTCTGATCTTGAAATATATCCTAAGCAGAGGCAGAAGTCAACACTTTTAGGTTATGGTGTCAGTATTCCCACAACAGTGTATTGGCAAAGCTTCACTACATTGATCTGCTAAATAAAATTTCCGTGGGAGTTCCTGTGCTCTGCAGTTCATGCCCTGCAACCTCTGCTCAGTCATTAAATGGACCAACTCCCACTGAAATAAAGTTTCCCCAAGAGAGTATTGAGCAATAACTGAATAAGGACCTCTGTGTGTAGAAACATTTTTACTGTAACTCTATCCATGTAGTGTAGTTTCTGTGATGTTTTTATGATAAGGGAGAGCAGGATCAGGGTGTACATATGGAGGTGGTAGTAAGAGAGCAGTGTAATAATTAACATCTAGCAGACCTAAATTCTTTCTCAGCTGCTGAAAAGCAGCTGTTAAAAGGATGAAAACAAAGAAGAGCACAGTTTCAGACAAATAGGTCCACTAATGTTTCCCAAAGTTTATGTTGAAACTGTGGTGGGCAAGCAAACGGAGAATGGAATGAAGAGTCAGGGATCAAAATGGGGTTTTGTTGGCAGATAAAGATGGTGGACAAACTGATGAAAGGATGGGCTTCTGTCTCTCTTTCTCCCTCCCTTCCTTCTCCCTTCCCTCTCTTTCCTTCTGTCTCCCTCTTTCTTCAGATATGGAATTCTCAAAAAAAGATGTGGAACAAAGAGAATTAAATGTCTTTAAATGCCCATATTGTAACCCAGATCTCATAGCTACCACGACTTCCTCTGATACTTCATGATCAAACAAGATACCCTCCCACGTCTCATTGCCCCAGGCCTAAAGGAGCCATATAAAGTTGTTTCTTCTACCAGCTTTAGCTAATCCCCAATCCTCTCTTGAATTCCTGTCTTTTCTTCTCCCATGTACCTTTTCTCTTTCCACCTTATCTCTTTGCATAGTATTTTTGGTTGCTTTATAAGAATTTATTTTGCCTGCCTAAGGCTCCTATGCTTCTTCTGCTACCTTATTGCACAGAGACAGCTATAAGCACCAGCTATAAGGTCACAGCAGAAGTATCAGTTTGTTGGATCAAAGTGTGTCTGATGAGATTTTGTGCTCGAGATGCCCTGGAGTGAGATGACAACTAAGGGTTACCAACTGAGGCAGTTGCTCTTCTTTACCTCTTGCCACTGAGCTGGGTTTATTCTGTAGAATCAGAGTTAGAAAACGCAAGAACTCTCCAGCCCCAGCCTTTGTTGATAACTATTTTCCTCCCTGAAGAAGTTGATTACTGTATTTAACACTATCTAAAAGACTGTCAGTGAGCTTACCCTGTGCAACAATGCTCACAAAACTGAGGGAAGAAGGAATGAAGAATACCATAAAGTAGAAAGCTTTGCTTGATAATTTATTCTTATCCTTATTTATATTCTTCAGTATCTTTAAGAAATGACAAGAAATTTCTAATTACAATTGTTGCTAGTGAACTAGCAGGTTGCTATTTAAGCTTTTACTGTAATGCTGCACATCACCAAGATCATGTTAATGTATTCGGGATTCTGGTTCTAGTACTTCGTATCAGTGGAACACAAAAACAGACACTGGTTCCTTTTCCTTCCTAAAAGTTGGAGAAAATTTCCCCCTTCTTACTGGTTAAGGGAAGAAACACTTCTCTATAGCTACCTTGTCCCATTGATTTGATGGAAATAATTTCTGCCACTGCATTACACTTTAGACACTCTTCTGTGGGGTGATGGGTTGTTTGCCCCACTGCAGAGAGGAGGCTTTTCCTCATCTAGATTTAGAGTTCCTGCACTTATGACTCAGATTTTCAATTGCTTCCACTCCTCTTATCAGTAAAGATGAAGGTGGAAAGAAATCAAGCAGAGATGAATTTTCAGTGTGGAGAAGCTTAACCATCTCTCTCACTGATTATTACAGAGTAAGCCTTTTGAGAACAAACACTATTTTAAAAGAAACTTTTGAAAAAGAGGAGGATTTAGTCCTTAGATTACAATTGGACTGTATTGAATAAAACAAGGATAATCGTACTAAAGTAATTGCCCCTCAGAATGCCAACTTTCCTGAAGGTATTTAGAAGACAAATACCGATGGAAATGAACTATGTTTCTAATAATGCAGATGAATGGAGCCCAGGCTTATGACTTCTTGTGGAAAATGAATAAAGTCAATTTCATGCTGGCTCCTTGGCATAATGATAAAATAGAAGGTCTGTACTGCTGTACATAAAAGACATATGAGTATTCCTGAAATCTAGAGTCATCACTTCAACCTGTCAGACCTATTTCCCCTATTCTTGCTGTGCTGGGAATGCTGGTTCTTAACACTCCTTAGGCTTTGTGTTCTCCTCAAAATGACATCTCTAGTAAAATGGAGTGGCAGGATTAATATACAACGGGAATTCAGAATATTTGCTGAATCTGGACTTTATAACAGCATGGCATGGAGTCTCATTTCAAAAATGAATTAAAAATGACTTGGATAACTACACTTTCAAGTAGGCTGGCAAGCAGACAAGGGACCATAAATCAAGGTTAATGATCATGGCAATGTACCAATTTGGAAGGGAAGATGAACATAAGGAGTATTGCAAGAATTGGTGCTAGGCCCAGCTTTACTAAAAGCCATTATTTATTATGTTAATGGAAACTAAAGAACACTGAAGTCAAAGCAGTTGCCAAAATCTATGGAAGATGGAGAAGACATCTTGCCTGGCTTCAGCTATCTGAGTACTACTTGCTTACAACATTTTAGTTTTCTAAATTCTCCTGAAAAAAATGAAGAGAAAAAGGTACCTCAAAAAGAAGTGACAAGGCTAAGAGGAAGGATGTACTCTCTAGAAGCATGTTTCTATAGATCTGGAAAAAGCCCAGACGAGTGTAGTAGTTAGATGACTGAAGTACTTTCAGGATGAATAAATATGATTAAATCTGGAAAAAGGTTAAATTATGTTCCCCACTGGATTTGCTTTGGACTGAGATATACAGCTGGAGAAAGATGTTTTGAGATCATAGTGTCAATAAAGAAGTTTTAACAGAGATCAAGAAGTAAAACTCAGCTTTTAACATTAAATAGTTCCAGAGTCGAGTGTTTAGTGCTTCATATTTAAGCTCAGATAGGTATTAAATAATTTAATTGTGACAATAATAAAGAAATGTATGTTGAATTTGAAGAATAACATTATTGAATGAGAAGTCAAAGGGTTAGTTCAACAAATCATATATTGAAAGTTCAAAAAAAAAAAGAATCAATTTTGGCCAAATGATGACTAAGAGGGAAAAGAAAACCTGCTAAAAGTATTTATTTAAAGATGAAAACAGCAAGGGGAGTGATAGCCCAAGGGGCATGAGTAAGGAGGATGAACTCAGTGTAACTATAAGCTGAGTATTAAAATTATTGCTTAATACTAAATTTCTCCAGACTCTGAAATATTTTGCAAGGAAGAAGATGGAAGCCCAATAACATCAGAGTTGTGCTTTTTTTGTTGTTGGTTTGATTATTTTTAACTAGTTTTATAAAACAATGAGAGCACGCTGTGGAGTTTGTTTTTATGCTAATCATGGCATGGGCAAAGTAGAAGTGAAGTGAAATATGAATGTGGTCCTCTAAAGACAGAAGAAAAGAGTGTCTATCAATGATCCTGTAGTAAGTTTTGATCACACCCTTAAGGCTTGCCCAAGGAAAAATGAATGAGACAGAAGAAGTAATGAAATCAACACTCTGATCTAGTGGTTGGGTCCTTTCCCTGAAAGACGTGAACACACTCTTCCAATTTTACTGCATTTAGGAACTGTGCATCCTATTTCTACAGTATCCATAGCAACTGGACAAGATATTTAAACAGGTCTTACAGCAAGGACTGGAACCCAAGTTGACTCTCACAAAGGAATTCTTTAAACCAAAAAAAGAAGGATTATCTCTTCCCTTAGTGAATCTTTTATAACTCCAGGGAAACTTGGCTGTCTAGAAGGGTGTATGAAGTCATCTTCCAACAGTTCAATGTTTAGATCCCATTCCTGGGACACGTGTATTTGATATTCCTTAGGCTAAGAAAACAATTGGAAATAGATGTTTCACAGGCTGTGTAAGTGCTCTGCCCACTGCATTAATGGATGACAAACCAACGCTAGAACCACCAGAGCCTTTGCTGGCATTTCTATGAAGAACCTTGCTCAGTAGACATGCTGTAAAAATCTTTAATATGTAAAAGACATAGAAGGATATTAATTGTCTTCTCATGTAACAGATATGGTGGACTTTTCTGCATTGTCAATGCTAGAGCATAGGTGGCTGGTGTTGACTGGGTACATAAGTTACTGGTGTAAATGGAGACATCAAAGGGCCACCATTTTGCAGTTAAGCAGCCTGTGTCACACATCTGACTTTACCTTGCTGATTGTGAAAAACATAATGTGCTGACAGCAGCATGTGCCTGGAAATTCACTGGAAAGAGTAGTCACACAGTCAATAAAAGCTCCAGAGCTGACTTTCAAGAAGCAGGAGTGGAGGATTTGTATCTCTGAAGGCTACCTACTTGCACTACATCACCTGTGTTATTAATCCTGAAAACCTTGTCATTGTCTGGAAACAATTTGCTTTGAATATATTTAGCAGTTCTTGAGCCTGTTTCTACCTGCCCCAAAGCAATTCCCTGCACTGCAGGTAGTCCATTAAACAACACAGAAATCCTGTTTAGGGTTTAAAAAAACGGCTTTTGCTTTTTGCAGCTCCATTTGGATTTTTATTGACTGGATGTAGTAGACTATTATGTCACTTGCCCTGTAAAAATACACAAGACGTGAATAACATCAGTGTCAGAGATAAAAAGGAAAGGCCAAGGTCTGCAAAGGAGCTTAAGGTACTTAAATCCAAAACATAGATGCTTGGAACTTTTTCATACCTTTCAAAGAAACAATTCCCATCAGTACAGATTTCTAGATGTCTACATTTCTGGTGCTGGAAATAGAGATTTCTTTCAAAATCCTGATAGCAGATCAGTATCTAAGTCCTTGCAGGGTTCCTAGGCTCCACATGTTTTGTCAGTCTTCCTTGTGACGTCCCTGTCCTCTGGGGCATGCATGCTCCCAGGACATGTTCCAGTTCTGCCCGGAGCAAAGCTTGGAGGAGGAGTGAAATCTCTCTTTAATCTTTGACAGAGCGGTGAGTAAGACACTCCATAGATGAAATTTCTTCCAGTGTCTAGTCTGGCCCAGAGGTTTTTGCTGAGATTGTAAATTCTCACATAGGTCAACGAAACCTCTCCCATCTGTAGCTCCCCTCAGTCTTTGACGAACACCTTCTATAGAAGAGCAAGTGCATGTCTAAGTGCCCACCAGTCTGTTAGGAGAGGATTCAAACCATTGGGCTGTTGGTGGACAGACTGACTTGGGTGCTCTTGAGGTTTCTTAATGGATTATTTCACTGTGCATAAGCTGTTGAATAATCACTGGATTGTGGTGGAAAGTCTCTGTGTTATCATTGGTAAGGCACTGTGCCCAGTGTGTAGGCAACACAAACCTAGCTCCCCTACCTAGATGAGCACCCTGATTGTGTGGATATTTGGCACTGAGAGGGATCTGCATCTTTGTTTAAGGTGCTTTGCGAGGAAAGTGCTGGGCTAAGCTTGGGCCTAATTCTAGGCAAAAGTTATCCTAGGTCCTAAGAAAGGGGATCAAACCCTTACCTTTTCAGGAACATGGCAAGCAATGCATAGGCCAATGATGGAATAGAAAGCAGGAGATCTGATCTAGGTTCTCTAAATTTTGGGAAGTTTCTGATCCACGGGACTGAGCAGGAGTCCCTAATCACCATTCTAGGGGCTATGCTAGACTGAGTTAAAGCACCTATGCAATAGGTTGTGATGCAGAAAAAAATTGAGTCTCTGAGCAGGTACAAGCAGGCCATGGCTTTTAATGATCAGGGAAAATGGATGCCTGGGTGGCAATTGCATGAAAACTATTGGGAACATCATAGAAACAGTTTTCTAGTTTCTTAACTAGGTATACCATTACCTGTATCATATGTCAGCCCAGGAAGGATGTTTGGAAAGCTCTTATGCAGGCTTAGATAGCACCTGATAGCTTCAAAATGCTGCAAGCAGCCCTTCCACTGTCTGCAGGGTGTGTTGAAAGTGAGGCTGAAGAAGTGGGAGTTGAAACAGCATTCTTTGGGTGGGTGGATCTGCTTGTCACCAGCTATTGGCAAGGTAGGTGCTATGTCAGGGCTGTGCCTGCCTTCGAGTTTGCATTTTTAGACAATGTGTTCTCATCTCAGATATTCAGATATCCCTGATGTTTCATGTCATTAGTAATGATAAAAATATCTCTGTCTTTTCTTTCTATTAAAGACCTGCTGTGTAGCTCAATCCAGTTCTTTGCTTTTCTGAACACTTGCTAATATTTACCTGGACTACCGTTAAAGTAAAAATCCATTTGCTTCTCTTTAAGTAATGCCGTTCAAATATGGTCTCTGCAAAATGTAATTTCCATCTAATGCTTGAACTAGACCTCATGAAATAAGATGCGGAGAAAGATTTACGAGTCACCAAGGCTTGAGCTAATGTGCTGATAGCTGTGGAATTTCAGATGTTCAAATAGAAGTACTCACAGCTGTGGCAGGAATTTCCTAATTTGCCAGAAGCCCTTAGAAAATAACTCCAAACAATGGTAACTGAAGGTTTAAACTCTATATGCACACTTGGTTTTTTTACAATTTTAAATAGTTCTTACAACCAGTAAAAAAAAATTATGGAATCATCTTCATACACGAAGGTACTTCTGAGGATGGAGCAAGCAAGGAAGAGTGACATGGACCTTTCTGACTGCTTTGCCCCTGGGAATTCTGGGCACATACACCTGATGGCACCTGCCCTGCAGAATAGCTGCCAACACATCCAAAGTCGTCTGGGAAGTCTCTTACTGACTTACATTTCATTGAGACTTTCCTCAGCTTCTAAGCACAATATATATAGCATAACAGACCTGCCTTGTATACTCATATGAAATATTCAGTGATATAAAGTCAATGTTTTACTTAGGTAAAGGCTGCAACAACAATTTCATTATTAAAAAGAATGGAGGATTTGATGCAACGGAAAGCTGATTTACAAATAAGTCACAGGCCAAATCGAACTTTTAGGGTTTTTGGTTCACTTAATGCTATTTCAAGACATTACATGGACATATGCTATGTTGTTTTTTGCAGGAAAGATGGAGTGCAATCCACTTTTATATGTTACATCCTTAAAGTAAGTTCAAGAGGGATAAAAAGCTGTTTGAGGTGACAGGCGGTGCTTATATTCATGTAGTTGGGATTGCTTGAGTGTTATTATTTTTCCAGTGTATACATGCTGGCATAATGCTGGTTTGGACACAGTTATGAATGTATATTAATAACAAGTTTTTTACCAGTATAATTCCTTCCCTGGCCAAAATCAGCTCTACAAGTGTAAGCATATATATGTAAATGCAACTATGTTTATACCATTATCAGGTGCAGTTGAAGCAGGATAGCCTTTTGTCTAGGCGAGCCCAAGTCCTTCATCTCTTCAGAATACACCAAAATGGCACCAACCCTGATGTTTGAAGATTTCACCTGTTTTTGTGAACAAATTATAAAGCACTTTACTCTCCTCTGCATTTGAGGAATAGTCCTTAAGCGAACGTATTTAGAGAGATGTCGTGCTTCCGATAGAGGCATTGGAAACATTGAATTTTTTTGTGGTGTCTTTCAAAAGCTAGTTGTGTCAAGCATGCCAAGTGTTTGATATTGGTAGTCTGACACAAGCACTTAGAACTGTGTTGTTTGTGATCTGATTTTGGATAACACAAGCATTGCCGTGCTTTGATGAATTCTTGATGTTTTAGTTCATCAGAGGAAAGGCGACAACATCAAACTTCAGCCAAGAAACTTCAGTTGCAGCCAGATATCCAGCTGCAGGGCAATGAAAGCCTAGGACATTCAGGAAAAAAAAAAAACCCAGCCTGGATGTGGACTGGCTAGCTCACACTTGGACTGCTGGTGTGTACCACGCTATGAGAGAACGTTATAAACCTGGTAGCATTTGTGTACTAATACATGGAGTTAATTTAGGACCAGAAGCAACAGTTTCACATCCAAACTAGTAAAAATACACAGTGGAGAGATGTGGCACAGAGACATCTCAGAAGAATTTGTGTTGATTGAGCTGGTTGCCTGTCCATCCATGGCATTATTTGCAACTCAGATGATCCACTAATGGTTAAGGGAAGTTGACTATGAATGCATTTATTGGTGAAGAAATACATCATCTAAAGCAGTGGCAATTTTACTCAATATAGCAAATGATCTTACCTCTGTTCTCAGAAATGAACATAGGTTATATGTAAACGCAACTAATTGCTTTTTAATTTGTGGGTGATTGGAGAAGAAAAAAGGCAGTACTTTTCAAGGTCTGACCCAAAGCTCACTGAAGTCTGTGGATGCTTCTTTGTTGTTTTTCATGGTCTTTTCTGCAGCCTCTTAGTAAGTCTGTATGTGCAATGCCTAGGCTTCCATGATTCATTATATTGCTCAGATTTCACACTGAGATGGAATGAATGCATGATATCAGTTTGAGGAGAACAAAAATCATTAGAGAATTGTTCCAAAGCCATTTGGGACAACCTATCATAAAATGAGGTTATATATTTTCAGTCCTTCTTAATGTAGCCAGTCAGTACGTGTCATTCTAAGAAGAAGCAGTTGAATTAGGATAATTTCCAGTTCATGGTATGTTTTCAGGAATTTGCTGCAACAAATGAAAAATCAGTCTGTCCTAGGAGGAGAAGGAGCCTACTAGACATCACTGGGTGTGTGGACTTGGACGAGCTCTACAAAACAAATATCTTCCAAGGGATCAGCAACATCAGATGCTATTTGAACACTGATAAAACAAATATGCTAAGCACAGGGAGTTCAGAACAGGCTGGAGTAAATTTTATACTTTGCAAAACAAATGTCTTTGCAAGTGCTAATTCAGCATTCAGTCAAATCTTGTGGTCATGAGCAAGTTGTCAATTTTGTTTTCCCTTGTCCTTTTTTTTTCTTGTTAGTTGCTTTTATTAAAAAGGTCTTTGTTCCTGGAAGACTCTTCTCATTTTCTTGCTATTTTTAAGAGGTATGCTGCTGCAAAAATATTGCCGTGCAAAAAGATCTCCTACAGTGTCAAACTTCTCTACATTTTCAATTTGTTTTAAACATAGTTCTATATTTAAATATTGTCTAGCATAGAAGCACTGAACCATTTTCATTAATGTGGTCTGTATGTGACATAGTGGTAGATAGGACATTATATTTTAATCATTAATTTTGTTTGAGAGAGTAGCAGTCCGATGTGCAGCTATTTCAAGCCAATTCTACTTTCTAAAATCCTTCTAACAAAATTGGATAACCTTCTGATATAAATATTTAATTTAAAAAAATCACACTTGTGATAATTTTTGTTCTGCATTGTAAGTTTCAAACCATTCTTACATGCATGAAGAAACTGCTGTTACTTTCATATAAACACGAAGACATTAACATTTATCTTCTACCTCCTACACAACTTGTGTATACATGCTCCAGTACAGTTAAGTAGTTTAATGTTTAGGACTGAGTTTGGATATATGACAATGCTGTGTCTGCTCTTGTCTGTAGCTCTAATAGGAGATTTAAGCCCATACTTAGTAGAGTAGCTAAACTAAGGCTGAAATCACAGACTTCCTAATGAATCTATCAACCTTTGGCCATGGCGAAGAGATAAGAGTGGCATTGCCTGCTTCTTAGGGGCTGGGGTCCAGCCTGCAGGCATCCTGCCCATGCAGGCATCACCATGTTAGTTAAACACATTTGTGTCCAGACAGGGATGGAGATGGCGTGTGTTGGGCTGGCACCACAAACTGGGGCTTGTGGTGGGTGAAATGTGCCCAGTGCTGCAGCCGGGCACTGGCAACCACTGAGCACCAGAGCCCTCACACATGGCCTTTCTTGGGAGCTGCACCAGGGCCACTGGGATATGCTGTCATCCCGTTAGGATGCATCGTCTATACTTCTGTCCTGAGCACAGGCACTTGCTCTTTCAAAGACTCAACTCAGAGATGACTTTTAAAGAATAGCTGGAGTTTGAGAAGGTTGAGCCAAAGCTAACCTTTTAGGCCACATCCTAATGACTACAAATTGGGCTAGGAAATGAGAAAAGTGGGCTGATTTTATCTTTTTTTATTTGTTTGAGGGTTTTCAACTATTTCTGCAGCCTAAGAGGACTCCAGGCTGGGCTTTGCCTTGGGCCATTTTAGTGAGGCAAGCATGGATGTGCATGTGGGAGACTTTACAGAGAAAATGAGCTACCAGTAAAATTTAGCTGTTTCCAGGATTAACGGCAGCTGAATGAGAGTTTTCCACATCACACTTATGAATTTAGATTATTAGTCAATTATAGCCGAATTTTTTGAGCTAGCCTTTAACATCTCTGCCTGCGTTTTTCTCCGTACTGGGGATATATACCTCACTCCTTGTACCTCAAAGAGGGGTTTGATATCTATCTTGTATTACCTCATTCCTTCCATCTTCCCACCAGTGGATGATTGCTCCTGGGAGAAGTACTTAGGATTTTGTGTGGTCCAGCTTTGAAAGACTTTGGACACAAGAATCAGCCTCTTTCCTTATGGGACTGCTTCACATTGCACTTCATTTTAGTGGTAGAAATGGTATTCCAGCTTAAATTTTCCTTTTTCCTAACTTCATCCTATGAGAGCCCATCTAATTATACCAGGCACCTAAGCCAAATCTGGTTCAGCTAAATTGACGCTGGCTAAGTTCAAGTTTGATGAGTCTAACTTCCCTTATGCTTGGAAAAGCACTATGTATGTGACAGTGGTAAAGCAAAGATTTTCCCTTAATAGTGTTGAATGGGGTTCCTGAAACCTGAACACCTTCACACCTTGGCATAATCCTGAGTGAAAGCTAACAGCCTGGGCCCACATCTCCACTGCCCACCCAGATTTTCCATCAATTTGATTTCTCTATGTAGAAGCTGCTAAAAAAATTATTTTCCTACTTACAGAGATAAAAATAAAATAAAATTGAAAAAAAGTTTTTCAGCCCACTGCTATTTACCACAACTGGGACTGAATCTTGTTTCTGTGTTTCCCCTTCCTGTTTCACTTCCTGAGTCCAGGCTACAGGTAGATTTGAAATCCTCTGTGGCAGTCTGCAGGCCATATGCAACATATGCTGAGCATTTTGAAGGGATTCTGGAAAGAAGTTTAGAGTTTATTAGAAGATGGAAACACTTTTGTTTCTAATGTGTAATTAGGGAATTGCAAATCTTTCATGAAAATCCAAATAGTAGGGATAAAATATTCCAACAGCCTAATACCCCTTGTAACGTGCAGGCCTGGCATTTAAATTAAACATCTCTCTCTTTCAAGGTGTGACCCTCTTCACTCTCCCCTTCATGGCCACAAAGCAGCGTTTAATGTCAGGTACCTACTGAGAAAATCTGCTTCTTCTGCTCTACCAAGGATTCATGCACTATTTTCTTCTACCCTTCCCAAAAGCAGGGAAAGGGTTGCTTAAGATTTGACACTTACCTTTGTAAGAGAAATTATTTGATGGGAGTTGGGCCAGTTTTGGGTTGCTTCCGGAGCAATTCCTAGAGCAGCAAGTCTGAAGGTCCTGTAAAAACACCAGCCTGAATCATTTACTTGCTGTCCTTTGCCATTCCCTTATCTGTGAGGAAACTAAAAATAGAGATGAATTATGGGGCTCCAAGCAACTATGTCGAGTGGAGCATTTGAGATGATGGTGTGTATTTAACAAGAAATGTTTTATAATTGAAACAGAAACAGTAGGAGCTAAATATAGACTTTTAAATTCATTTGGAATCTGGAGTTGGCAGTTTTGTCTTTATGGTATTTGTACTGATTTCCTTATTTGAACCAGTTTGAAGTACTTTTTTTTTTTTCCCAAACTCCAAGCATTTCAGTGATCCAACATTTTTGGTACATGTCAGCATGGAATATCTGATAATTATGAGACAAAATTTAAATTCAGTCTTTTTCCCCCTAGACAAAGTTCCCGTGAAGATGTCAAACTGGTCATTAGTGAACCCTCAAAGGGTGACAGAGGGAAACTACACATTTTTGCCAAATCTATTCTTTTTGTTTAACTTTGATGAACAAGTCCAGGGCAGTGTTAATTTCACTTGGGTTGCAGGGATACACAAGTTACTTCTTCCTACGCTCACCCCAAGCCAGAAGTGCTCAGAGACACCTGAGTCTGGTATGCACTATTTATTGCTGCCAAGCAAAGCTAGAAAGTCCTCCTGTGTGATTCCCCTCTTGAAAAGCTCCCACAGAAATCTCTGCACCACACTTCCCCGCACATTGTAGATGTTCTCTACGTTCTCCTGGGCAAATGGGAAGCAGACTCCTTTCCTGTAGAAGAGCTGTTGCATACTCAACAAAAAGCAAAAGCACGCTGGGTGAGGCGTTGCCCATGGATAGCTGGCTATTACTGGGCAATACAACGTGTGGCAGAAAAGCAACCAGTAGAATACAAAGCAAAATACCAAGGTTTCTAAGTCCTTAAATTGCCCAGTAAATGGGCAGTAAGCCACCATGAGTAGTTCTCTCACCTAACTGTAGCTGCCTAAAAGTTAGGAGTCTGGTCTCAGCTAATTGTCTCCCTCTATGACTGGGGAGAAAGAGGATTCATCCCACCCTAACACAGGATTAGTGCTACCCATTGGAAGTGTGCCTCTCTACTGACTACTAAAAAAGCCCAGATGTCAGTTCAGAGTCAAAGACTCCCATCCTAATAACAGGATTACCCACAAAAACTCAAAGACCAATGTGGGCCAATAATTAACTTGAAGGCATCCCTTTAGGAGAGATTTTATACAACTTTTTTCTTTCCAAAACAAATAATTTGGCTAAAAATACCAGTGCTGCTTCAGTTCAATCTCAACAGAAATACACAAACAAATAAAAAAAATTTTTCATTAAAGACTGCAATTACTGAATAACAGGATATGACTTTCCACCACATCCTATTTCTAGCTGCAGGCTTATTGAAAATGCACCAGCAGCCCAGTCGCAGAAGCAGCGTTGTTGACTGAGATCGCTGGTGATGGAGCTTTCCAATGACAGCAAGTTTCGTCTTCACCTCTCCATCAGGTCTGCCAGTGGGTGAGTTCAGAATTAAGTCAGGAGGGGCAAAGACATCACTGCATCATCTTTCAGCCCTTCGAAAAAAACAAAGAGCACATACTTGGCAGCACTTTAATTTCTATGGTTACTGATGAATAACAGCACAGCTGGGGAACTGTTGCTACAACCCACTAGCAGAGATAATTTAAGAGGTCACACTTAAGCAGATCCATTACAAAAGCACGTTTTTTTTCAGGGATAATAAAACTGAGGACCATACTCTTTGGATTAGTATCAAGCGGACTACCCCGCTAGTCATAAATTTGCCCTCATTACTGTCATTGTTTAGAAAGCAGTAAGAGGAAGGATGGCTCTTTATTTAAGACACCAAACCAGGGCTGGTGGTTTCTGGACAAAATCTTGACCAGGAACACGATTTGGTTGGATTTTGTCATGGTCTCAGATGTTGATGTCTCCCATGCTAATGCAGGCAAATACACCATGCAGCTTGGAGAGCCTTTCTGGCCAGGGAGACCTCTATCAAGGCTTCGCTTTCTACCAGGGGGACAGTGATACAATTTTCCAGCAAAGTCTGGAAAAAATAATTGAGTAACCCTGAACCAGAATTGTTTGGGAGCTCTGACACAGCCTTCTTGCATGACCTGGGTGAAATGGCTGGTTTGTGCTTTCAGTTTTGACCTATACTTCCTTTCTTATCTACTAGGGTACCAGTCCTGAAGCCCTGGTAACTTCACTGCAATACAATATAGCTTTAAATAATTGAGGGAACAGACTTTAAAAGCCTCTTGGGCGGGGAAAAGCCTATTGCTTTGTTTTAGACAATGCCCTATTCAGGAGGGAAATGAAGGCAAAATTTACTCATCTTTTTGCCTGCCATGCTCTAACTGTGGGCTTCTTTGAAGCAAATCCATTCCTAAAACAGCCAGGGATAACAAAGACTTTCAGAATTTTTTTTTTACTTTTGCAAATTCAAAGAAGTAGCATGTAGTCAAGGAATGTAACAACTGTCAATTTTATATGCTTGTTGGTAGAGTTGTAAAGGACACTGTTAAAAATATAAAATAATTATTAAAGCGCTGAACCTGTGAGTTGGTCCACAGAAATGCACTGTTGCTGTCAATGCAAAAGTTGCAATTTTACATTTTATTCATTGTAATGCAGGATTAGTATCAGGAAAAAGACAAATGAAATCCATGTACGTCCCTTTGCAAGACTCTTCTTTCTACATATTGTCTCTCTGCACACTGGAACAAGCACATCATTGAGAATAAAACCATTGACATCAGTAGAGTTTCACCTGGGACGGATTTGGCCTACTTTTGCTAATTGCATCATTACCCTCAAGCTACGCTGAACAATTCATTAGTGGCAGACAGCTGAATTTCTAAAAGTGTATGTAACCTAACTCTAACCACCAGCACAGTAGAAACTACTCTCAGTAGCTCCTCTGGGCAACCAAGGACACCATGAGATTGAATAAATAAATATAAACAAAGAATGTTTTTCAATTTGCTCTCCATCTGGAGTACTGGATATTTTTCCAGCTCTGAAACCAAGGCACGTTTGCACACTATTAAGACAGTCTTCTGCCTTCTCTGATGATCCCAGTGAATTTAAGAGTGCTTCTATAGATTAGAGATTTTCCTTTTCACCACTTTCAAAGAATAAGCCAATATACCATGGGTTGCTTCATTTTTGAAAATTCCCGCTTACATATTTTTCTTGTAGTCTGAGGCAAAGGTGAAAGTATGATTTTTATTTTTATTTCTTTCTTCCTAAATGCCTATTTTCACCTACTGGTTACATTCCTACAAATAATTAGGCAATGCCAGGCACTGTTCCCGGCCGTTGGAGCCAAGGTGGCATTGAGCTGCCAGAGCAGTGGCTAGGCTGGGGTGGCCAGGGACAACCAGCTCTCCCAGCAGTTCCGGGGGCCATTCCCCATGGGTGGTGGCCGCATGCAGCTACCCTGTCTCAGAGGAGAGGCGAGCTCGCTAGCAAACAGGGCTTGCTCTGTGCCAGCTGGCTTGAGTGCCTGGCAGCCTTTGTGAACACGCTTAATTTACCAGCAGAGGCTTAACCTTGGGGTCTGCATAGTTACTTTTCACTGGCAGATACAGGTTGGGTTCCCTTTTTACTTTTGTCTATAACACTGCTTAAAGAGGAATGGTATTGATTCATCCCTCTTGTGTTAGACTCCGGATAAACAGGTTGTTTCCCACAGAACTTGCAGTTTAACTGATGTGTCCAATATCCAATATAGGACTTAGGTAAATAAATACCACCTCCGTCCAAACAATATTAGATGTTGACTAAAGTTTCATTTCTTGAGACTAATCTGAAATGTTATTGCTTTCATCTTCTTTCTCTCTGTC
Organism: Pandion haliaetus; assembly: GCA_013401275.1. Lineage (NCBI taxonomy): Eukaryota > Metazoa > Chordata > Aves > Accipitriformes > Pandionidae > Pandion > Pandion haliaetus. The sequence goes on from VYZV01040432.1 coordinate 29,207, forward strand.
TGGCTCACGGTCATATTTTTTCTCAGTAACAGTGCTTCAGGAGTGGAGGGACCGGCACTCCATCAGTGGGATACTCTTCCATCCCCCCATGATGGCTGAAAAGGGCAGGGGCTGTAGGTGGATATTCACAGGCTTGTTTCTGGATCTCACCAGAGCTGGCTGGGTGCAAGTACAGCAGATCTGGAGACATGTGAATGTAGACTTACAGGTATCTCCCCTAACAAATATTCCAGTCTGGAAATTAATACCTTTGTTAGCATCAACATAGAATGCTGCTCACCTCACAGTGCTGTAGACCTCTGAAACAGCTGTTATGAACCGTACCCTGTAAATGCCTGTTTCTATCCAGTGATTATAAACGGATTCAAGATGATCACCTTAGCTGTGCCATTCAGTTGATATCTAAGGCCAGGAAAGGCTGGTTCAGACACCAACTCCCTGTACTAAATGTAGGTCTAGATGAAGGGTTGCTCAGCTTGTAGCTTGATGAAATATCACAGATCATAAGTGGTTTCCTCACTTAGGTACTATCCACAGAGTAAAAATCTGAGATTAAATCTCCTGTTTCTCCTACATGTTCCTCCACACCCCAATGTATTCAAGGCCCTTTGGCCAACATTCAGCTTGTGGACGAAGCCCAAGTTTCCCTCCCACCCTGCCTGAGTTGTACTTGAAGAAGACCTACTTGTTCATGTCACAGAATCGGCAGTTTTGGCAGTTTTTTGGGAGCTGGGGTTGTGCCCAGTGAAGCACACTGGGGATTGCATTTGTGAATGTTCCTGGTAAATGCTGACTAATGTGCACCTGCTGCTCAAACAGGTCCCCATCAACATACTGGTTGTGGTCTGGGTCTGCTCTTGTCTCAGATGTGCTGATTCATCAGAGCCTCTCCCCTTTCTCCTGGAACTGAGTCCAGACCCTATCATCTCTAATAACACAGGGTTCCCAGGAAAACAAATCACCCTTCGTGAATCACCTCATAAGGCAGGCATTTAATAGTCCTCCACCTCTGGTGATCTATAGAGGTTCTGTGTAAATAAAGGAGCTGAATCATCATTTTCACAACCGTTTAACTCTACCTAGTCTGTAAAAGGAGAATAAGAGTAGAAGAAGATTTTTATAAATATACTGTACGTGGCCAGTTTGTCCTGCTTTAGCAAAGTGTAGCCAAAGACTAGAGGGGTGCTGATCAGTAGGTGGAAGAAAATTTGTTTCTTTTATGTATCAGTGTGTTTATGCATTCTATGTATCTACATTGCTGGTCAAGCAGTTAAGTTTGGGGGCAAAGAAAAGTTCACTAAGGGCTAAATTAAGGAGATGGCAGTTTAAAATTTAGTTGAGGCCATGAGCAAGTATGAAGGCAGCTACTGCACAGGAGCGTGCTGTAAATCCCTAACAAACTCTCTGTGGTGTAGCTTTTTCACCAGATGTAATCTCTTCATTTAATTAGTGGAATAAATTACAAGTAAAAGTTAATTCAGCTCTTGTTTTCTCATCTTCTTTATCTCTATTTCCTTACTTTACTTCTCCCAAGAATAAAAATGCTGGTGCAAAAGAAGCAACTGCAATGGCAGTTTCTCACTTGCTCTGATTCTAGAAATAAAGACAATGTGGTCCTTCACCTCCTGCCTGTCCATTCAAACCGGCTGCTGCAAGTCCATCCATTTTAATGCTTCTTTGCATTTAATACACCTTTGCTAATTTTTAAGCTCTCAAGCAATGTATTACTTTACAGGTGATTAATGAAATGCACAAGCTAATACCAGACTGAGACTATTCTAACTTTTCTTTTAAACACAAAAAGTATCTAGTCTGGTGGATATAAACTGATAGCACTTTGAATTGCAGTAACTGGTGGAGACCCTGGTCAGTAGCATAGCCTCACTGAAGATGTGATGCTTTTATGCAGCCGACCACATTCCTCCTGCTCATCTTCAGCCATGCAAATCAAGGAAGGTTATATGCTGTAGGCTTTGCTGAGCACAGAAGGAGCTGGGACCTGTGGATGAAGTCTAAATTTCTACTGTTGAGCTGTAGCTCTGCTTCTGGCACCTTGGGATGCATGTAGGCCTAGTGGTAACAGGAGGGACTCCAAAGCCATTCAGAAGCGAGTAGTAAAGACACTTCCCTGGGACAGTGCATTTCAGATATCTCAAGCTGAGGAGGGAGCTGGATGTTGTCCTTACCTTCCCTGAATCAGTACTTCAAAGGAGAGTGCCACCTCCTTGCTGGCAGCATCATTTTAAAGATTCAACCTTACCCATAGAGGAGGGCTATGGGCTCTGCAGTGTCCTGGGTGTCAGTTGCCACCCTGATTTAGGCTCTGAAGCTACAGAAGAGCAGGGGTTTGGGTGCATGTCTGCAGGGTGCCTCCTATTAGCAAGTCCTGCACCTCTCCTGTTCATAATACATACAACTTCTTATGTTTGTGTTCTTGTATGTGATACCTTCTTCACCCATAGCTGTGCCATGCAGTTTTGAGTAATGTGATTACAGTGAGTTAGTTTAGCATGCTAAAAATAAAGTCAGACTGAATATTGGCATTTTTAAAAGGTGTATAGGACAGTTTAGATTGGGACAGCAAATGGTTGTCCCACTTAAAGCAGATTTCTTGCTGTAACTGTTTCAAAGAAATATGTTTGTCTTGTGTGAAATAGCTAAAAGATTTTAGGGACAATTTAATTATTATATACAGTCCAAGGAGATAAATAGGTCAACAGAAAATGAAGCTTTTCAAAATTCAAGGAAATGTAGCATGCGGCAATGGTAATTTGGCACAGAGCTTACACAATAGATTTCATTTTTTCTTAACAGAACAATAATTGAAAACTGACTTAGCCCCTCAAATAAACCAGTGACAGCTGGGAAAATCAGTAGATTGGCCATTTGTGCCTGTTTATAGTAGATTTTGGCAGTAAGATAGTTGATGTAGTCTCTATAGGATGCAGCTATTATGTCTTCCAGATGTGCATGACCTTTATCTTGGAAAAAAAAGCATCTTGCCATAGAAACTATCAATTTATATACTCTTAGCCCAAGTCATCAGCTCCTTTAAGATGCTGAAAAAACCCTCTTGTGATGGTTATGCTTCCATTGCCATTCAGTACAGATGTCTCGCGAGTGGTTAGATTTTTCAAATGTGAATACATAATTTCAGCTCAATGTGCCTGTAGAGCTCCTAATATGAGGAAGATCTGTAATATGATAAGGGTTGCTCAGTACTCACAGAGGGACATTTAGGAGATCCTTCCTTGGTTAGCTACTGGTAGTGGGTGGAAGGAGAAAGAAAAATGGCAATAGCTTCTTCCTGGATTGCCTTTTATTATTTACTTATGTGTACAGGATGATGCTACTGTCCTCTCTTGCTGTTTGGGGAAACTATATCAAACACAGTTCCCAGCAAAGAGTTAAGCTACAGACAGCTTAATGCTAATATGCCAAATAGTTTAGAATAGCATGGGCCACCTCATACCCACTGGCTTTAGGGGACATGAGCAGGAGTCCTACTATGGCCATGCCTGTGTCAGTATAAATTGTCCCACTGGCAAAACCCCAGAGCCAGGGAAGAAAGAAGAGGAGCCTCTGGCTATAAGTGCACTTGAGTCAAAGGAGGATTTCCAGTATGTTAATTTGACTGTGTCAAAAACTATAGTGGCACTCAGATAGAGTGGCACAAGAATAGAGTGAATGCCGTACATGAACGTTTATGGGAAGGAGAATTAGCACATAGTGGAGTAGAGTGCCGTGGGACGAGAGGGGAGCTGTGGGCATCCTGGGCTTGGCTTGCTGGCAGAGAGGGAGAGGGTCACATCAGGTTGAAGAGAGGACTTGTTTTGATGGGAAATAAAGCAAGGCAAGACATTGAGTGGCTTGTACTTGCTATCACATGCTCAAGACTCTTTCCTGGTAGCTGAAGAGCCATGGCTCCCTGCCTCCCAATGGTTTTGTGGCACCTGTGTAGCTTGGTTAACCCTATGGTGACTGAATTTCTTGCTTTTCCTTTTCATATAGGTCAGATGTGAGAACTCCTGAGACAGAATACAAGTCAAGTACAGGAAACCAGGGTGACACACTAGCTCAGAGAGCCACCTATCCTGTGAGTGCATCTCAGACACCCTCAGTGCAGCATTGCAAATCTATGACCCCCATGCATTCCTTTTACTATCACATGAGCCAGAATGTCTTGGCCTCCTGTGACCAGGCAGGCTCATAGATGTGTATCTGGCACCTGATGTGAGGCATCAGGTTCCCACAGGGCCACCTCATTATGTGACTTTGTATACAGATGCCTCGTGTTGGGAATTTAAAGGGCTGGAAGGGGGTGTGACAGGGTGGACTAAGGTTACTGCAGAAGAAACCTGGCTGAAAGAAAGACTAGAGCCAAGCTGTGTGAGCCGGTGGCCCACCCGTATGGTCCACTGACAGCAATGATGGTTGTGACTCTGTCCTCTACAGTGCTGTAGGACAGGAAGGTAAGCTTATAGAAAGGTGGGGGTATACAAATGATGAAGGGAAGAGACAAGAGAAGGGCTGAACAACATTCTCTCATGCCCACATTTTACCCAGAGGTAAAGCTTTTGAGATCTTGTGACAGAAGAATAGGCCAGTTTCAAAGGAGTAGGAGGATTCTGGAATGTAGTTTCTGGAAGACCATGTAGCAGTGTTTCTGCAACTGATTTTCTAAGGAGTTGTTTGTGGGAAATTAAAAAAGAAACAAACCCACAGTAACTGTTCAAATTAGACCAAAATTGCACACAAATCAGAAATCTTGCTTTTCAGCCTTCGTGGCTGTCTTCTGGCTCTTCTACGGGGGACAAAAATGGCAATGGATGGTGGTTTCTGAGATGTTGTTTTCTGGAGATAGGAATATTTTTAGGAGAGGTGATAGGCAAGGCAGAACTTTGCTTCATCGTACTGAGCCACTGGTGTAATATCGTTGGAGGGCATTACTTAGTTTTGCAAAGTGGCAGCTCTAAACAGAGCTTTCTTCCTGTGTTTAGCAGAGCCCCCTGAAAGGGGTAAACTCTGTCTATACATCCCTGTTTCTTTTGCCATTGAGGAAGATGTAATGGTACACATGCCAATTTATCGTTATTTTGGACTTGAATAATTTCACAGTGTCTTTAAATCATGAGGCAAATCAGGGAAGGCAGTAAAGCAATATAGTAAAATGTATTTTATCAAAATAACCAAAATGTTGAAATAGCCAAAAATAAAATGGAATTTGACAAGTGGGAGGAGAAAATTGCTGTGTCAGTTGTTACTTTGCTGTGTAAACAATTTAATGCAATTATAAATCTGCTTCCGGTCACAGATAAAAAGGTTTTTCACATACACTCTTCTGCTTTTGTCAGAAGTCCTCCTCTGAATCACAGGCTGCTTTGGTAATTTGGTAACATCTGGTAAGCTGTGTTTACGGAGTGATGTGCAGATGTTCCAGCCCAAGCCTCCACAGATCCTCTTCTTGTCCGGATGGCTGGGGTTGGGCGGGTGCTGTCAAACCACATGGCCAGAGGTGCTGGGTTCAGGCTGTGCCTTATGCTTTACGCTTGCTGCTAGAAGGAAAACCACAGCTTGTCTTCTGAGTGTTCCCCTTGCTACCCTTCCAAAATGCACACCTTTGCTGCTCAGATTTAACCGATACCTGTGATCTTTGCCAGATTTAACCAGTTTTACACCCCATCACTCACATACTTCATGAAGTTTGAGGATAAAGAAGCAAGACATTTCACAAACTGTTAGACCAGCAGATGACGCGTGAGTGTGGCCTGTCCATATGCTACGGCTCAGCTAGAGGATAACAAAGTATTGCTTTTATGGAGCTGTTGTCCTGGGTCTTCTGGCCCTAGGTTCCCACGCAAATGGGGTGGCCCAGTGCACACCCCTGGTGCTGGGCAGGCAGGCTCCTACGCCCCGGGAGGGGGCTGTTCGCTTCTTCTTAAAGTCCCTGGACCCTCCATAAGCTGAAAACCTTTGGCTCAGGGGCCGCTGCTTACTATAGACTACTGAGTGGTGGAGTTTTTTGCATGGTTTAAATGTTGACTTGCTTGCTTTGCCACACACATGCACTGTAACCTGCATGAGACATGGCAGAGTTTGTATAGGTGCACTGTGTATGGAAATTCATAAGGAAGGGCTTTAGACAGAGTTTGCCTTTGAAATGTGGAAATAGTACAATCTAATCATTTAAAACACATTGCTTAAGTAATTAGAGAGGGTGTATGCATCGAAATGTAGTTTGCATTAAACCTTCAAGCTTTTCAAAGCATTCATAGTTTACATAGCTGTATGTTAATTCACATACTATCTATAGTTCTGAATATTCTCATAGCAACCACAAATCAACAAACGAATTCCTCGGGCTGTTTAGGCATACCACTACTATTAGGTCCTCTGATTTTTAATTAAAAGGATATAGCTCTAAACATCTTGAGGTAATTAAAATGATAATATCTTCTGTAGGATGCATTTGGTAAAATAACGGTAAATCCCCTATGTGACTTTATTAATTAAAAATATAACTGCAACTTCATTAGACAAATGTGATTATACAAATTTTTTTTTCATAAACTTAAAACGTAAAATACGTTCACAGTTCTGCTGCTATTCTTGAATGTAATAAGAGAATTCCCTCTCCCACATTTTACAGTGTAACCCTTGAGATAATGATCTTAACCTTCATTATAACTCTAATTAATATACCGTATCACAAATAGTTCCTTATTATCTCTTTGCCATTCGTAATGCTTTCATAAGGAGTTGATTACTGTGGTACTCTTAAGACTCTGTATTAAAAAAATATACACACATCCCTAGCTTTACACATTCATTTCTGGCTGAATTCTGACAAAAAGAAGTAACAACTAGAAGGAAAACTATTTGACTAAGCCTGCTTAAAAATTGTTTATTTTTGCACACATATTATTTTGTTTATTTGTACACACATGCATGGATTGAGTTTTGTAAATAAGTATGTGTCTGTGCCTTTGTCTGTGTGTGTATGAAATCTGTATCTTTAAAATGAAAATGTTGCAACATGTTGCAATGAACCACTGGATTTTAGAAGTTTTTAGAGAATAATATTATTCCAGGTGTTGCCTAGATACATATGGAAGCAAAAAATAACTGAACAAAAATTGCAACAGATGTAATTACTTAAAGTAGTGGTTTAAGGAGAGACTTCCACTGTGGATGAAAACTGTCAGTCAGTCTGGTCCTTATGTCAAAGCTATCTCTAAATTTTAAAACTCCTTCGAGTTTTCTGCAAAAACTATTGACTTCCCTCTCTTTCCTACACTAAAACTTAGTCATAAAAGTATGTACCCATTATTTCCTTTTCTCTGTCCTTGGCAAATGCACCTCTGTCCTTATCATCATTATTTAATGACACAGAGATTATTTGCACTTTCTTCTAGCACAAGACCTTGGCACTGTCCCTTGCTTTCTGTGTCTTTCCACTGTTTTCTATATTAGATTAAGTGTAAATTCTTGGTCTGTACTCTCAAGAGTCATCATAGCCTAATCCTAATTTTGAAATCTTTCATTCACTGATAGGATATTTACTTCAGCCTCCATGATGCCATCCTTGATGCCAAGTGCTGGCTATTTATTTTCTCATAAGCTTCCTTTCCAAATTAGGAAGCTCTCAGAAGATTTCCAGGTAAGTTTTCCATTTGATTCTTTTACATCTCACCCTTAAACTCCCCTGACACCATGTTTATAAAAAATTTGGCTGAAAAATGGCAACTGGAACACTGAGATTGCTGCACATAGTGCTATCCAGTACTGACATATTAATTTGTTCATAGTGCATTGTTTCTTGTCTTCTATTTAAATTGCAAGGTTTTGGAGATTTATTTGCGAGAGCTTTGTACAGCACTTAGGGTGGTGGACCCTGGTCTGTGATTTCGTCTCATGCATTACAGTAAGCCCTCCTCCTCTCTCCACCAAGAATCTACAAAAATGTGATGAAAAATACTAGATTTCTAGAATAACAGTCATGCCTGCCTGTTCCAGTATGTTAATTACAATTTAACATTGAATCTATATCCAAGAAAATGTCAGATTTAAGGGCTAACACAGATATAGTTAATCATTTCTTGAAGAACAGTATTTGACCAGATGACATCTTGAGTCACCTCAACTCTTATGACGCAGGAACATCTATGAATGAGTCTGTATGGGACCTTTTAATTGTTTTTCTTGAACCACTGTTGCATCCCTGAATGGCAATTTTAATATTTATGACAGAATCATTCTGGTTATTCAGAGGTAACATGATGGTTCTGAGAAGTGGTAAGACACACCTCACTACTAATGATGATGCTACCATTTTCCTTCCAAATAAGACAAACCATAATCGATCATGTTGCAAATTGAACATCTAAGGAATGTACCTTTCTGTAGAAGTCTTTGCTCTCTAACCTCAACTGAAGCAAAATACAGCACGACTCTGAGCTTTCTCAGGTCAAAATGAAAAAAACAAGAAAAGATTTTTTTTTTGTCTTTAAACATCTAAAATCCTGTTTTTTGAGATTAGCTGGTGAATCAAGTTTTGGATAGTATTATTATGGGAGAAGTCAAGCAAACAGAAAGATGACTCAAACAGTTTAGTGCCAGGACAATTTCTTAACACAGAGGAAAAATCATCCTCTGGTTGCATATGGAATCCTCCCACAATGAACAGGGAGCCTGGCAACAGAAATAAAACTGCAAATGCTCCAGCTTTTGCTGTGGAACAGCTGAAGTATAATGAGGAGACACCAGAAAAACGGTAACTGAGGAGTAGAAACCATAACATGGCTAAGTAATGCTGTGCCTATATCATTGCTTGTCAAAACAGAAAACCTGGTAGATAGAAAGGTAAAATTTTCTTTAATTCTCCCTCCTGATCAAAAAAACCCAAATGAAACCCCAAACCAAAGCCAAAAACATAGAGGGAAATTCCCTGAACACAAGCTCTCACTATAACCATGACAGACTGTGCAGGCTAAAAGTCAACATCTCCCACTCAAGTCGAGTGCAGCAGGACAGTGCTGCACCGCCTCCAAAGTACCATCTGGTGACAGTCGCAGGGCCACCCTGGAACAGAGCCCACCAGTGAGACCAAAGAGTGGCTCTGACTGGATCCGTGCTGATGGACTGTGCCTTGGATGAACAACGCTCAGTGCAACTGACTGCTGTGAAAAAAAAATATATGGTTTTCATCTGCCATAGAGCATAGCTCTAATACTGGTGTATTGAGCAAAGAACTGGGCTGCCGGTTGCTCAGTGTCTTAGGCACTTGTGTGTTTCTTCCTTTTTATCATCTTGTCAAACACTGGATGGTGGTACCCTTCCTCAGGTGGGAAAGGTAGTTTTTCTACAGAAACACTCTGTGAAAATTGTGCTCTTGCTGCCCCGCACTTCTGGCTTTGGGACTTATCCACAGCTTTAGGACTGGAACGGGATATGCAGTTTCTGTGGAGCTGGAAGACATTCTTTTAATAAGAATTTGTAAGGAGATCAAAACAAGCACAGAAACCCAATTCCACCCTATATGTGTCAAAAATAAATTTGCAACTGGGAATACTCCCCAGGAGATATGTTTTTCCTGGCTCCTCCATCATACTAGTGAAATACAGCCAATGCTCAGTTCTGGACTTCGCAAACACTCATCATTGATAAACTAGATGGAAGAAGCCAAGTGTTTGTGTGGGCTTAAAAAAAAATCATTATTTAATGACACTCAAAGAAGTACTTTTCTGGAGAGCCGTTCAAATGGCACCAGCTGTTCTGAAAAGGAGATTTAAAGGATCTTGATACAACATATAACAAACCATAGACCATTGTTTGGTCGTCACAAATAATGTGTGCATATGCACACACTTTCCTTCAAAGTAAACCATTTCCTTAAATCTCTCCCTAGTGATCGGACACAAATTAGATTTGTTTTGACATTCAACTTTTTCTTCCACCTTTGGACAAGTCGATAATACTGTAATCACATTGTATTTTAAGCTCCTCTTTGACATGCTAAACATTGAGTTTGTCCAGTTTCCTGTTGTAACACACTTTTCTCCAGCTTTGAAGTCAATGCTATTGCTCTTTTTTGCATCCTTTGCTGGTTTGTGCCCTGAGGAAGCTGTAGTCTGGCACCCAGTTTCTGTGAGCACAGAGACAGAATTGCTCATAGAAATTTTCACTCTCCACAACACAGTTTCCATTTTCCAGGCAGGCCTGCCTTTTTACGGGTCTAACTTTGGATGTGGCTTTTTTAAAACTAGGGCTGGACAAGAAACCATGCTCTGATCATGTCAAGGTTGTAAGGATCACACATTTTCTTCCTCCTCCCGTGACACTCTTGTAACTTTTTAAATATTGTAAACCACATCATTCTCTCCCAAATACATCAATGCAGGTCAGTTGTTGATGAGAGCAATCAGCCAGTGCGGAGAGGAAAGCATTCACCTTGTCTCAGCTCTGTCTGACCCAGAATGACAAAAATCTCTCTTTGTTCCTATAGTTTTGAAGGAGGTGTTGCATACTTGGGTCAGCAAAACCAGGCTGGTTTAAACTTATCAAGCATTTCAGACGATGCTGTGTTTTCAACTTTATTTACCAGTCCACTGATTCTGCACATTTTAATATAACTTCAAGTTTGCCAAGGAAAATAATAAGCAGTGGCAGTTCTAGGATTATCCTTAACAACATCCCTAAAGCACACATAATGATTTCTTCACTGAAGGCTGAGATCTTGTCAGTCAGGAAGTTCCTAATCCCATTAAAGCATGTTTTACTGATAGATGGAATGCTTATTTTTTACTCACAGTGTCATGTAACACTCACTACGGTGTCTTAGAGGTAAATGCGTACATCGTGTGTCACACATATTTGTGACATATTTCAGTTTGAGAATACCTGGGAAGTCCTCCAAGAATGAAATCAGGTTTGTCTGACAAAGTTTATTTTCTATATAAAATTTCTGATTGCTATTTATTGTATTACTATATGCTAATTACTTTATTAGTTGAACCCTCCTTCAGATTTTCCATTATTTTGCTTGCAATAGACTCATGTTCACCACTTCTCTGTCCTAAAATTTTGCTATAATATCCAGAAAACTCTATTCTGGTGGAATTTCTTTGATACTCTTAAATATAACAGAAATAAGTATGAGTGGGCCAGTCAAGTCTTCCTAGTCAAGCCTTCACAATCTCCTTGCCAGTTATATGTGTCTGCTGATTTCAAAGTGTTCACCATAGCACGTGTTGCTTAACATCCTCCTGGGTTACTGAGGGACTGGAAAGTATTTCATCACATCCCGGTGACAAAAGCGCATAAATACAGTGCAGAACTACTTGTTGGGTACTTATTTTGCCATATTATAAACAATTTTATCATCACAGCTTGTATTTTTGATATAGGGAATGATGTCTCTCTATAGATTCTTGTTTTGAGTCTTACATTTTACAAAAATATTGTATTACACTGTTACACGAGGTTTCGTTCTCAGGCAATAGCTGTCCATTGCTTATGTACATGTTGCCCCAAAAGACCTCGTGGAGGTGGTAGGGCCGTATATGGCAGTATATGCTGTATGGCATACTGGCAGGAGAGTTGCTTTTCTCTGGATGCTTTAGAAAGTGTCCTGGCCCACGGATCATCTGTTGAATGCATAAGGCATGTCTGTGTCAGAGTCACAGGTCTGACCAAACTGTGTTGGTCCTTCCGTAGGCTGTTTTCCAACTCCTGGTTACCTCTCTGTGGCACACACACAGCAAGCAATTGCCCTTCTAAACAAAATTGTCATTATGAATTGAGGCATTTTCTCTATCAAAGAATTTAAAAATATTCTTTACATAAAAGGAGGAATAGCAATGGGTATTTTGTGATTTGGCAAAAATGAGATTTTGGCAAAGCTATGAGTACAGAGAAGATGACAAGCAAGTGAAATGTGCTGGGGAGGACACTGTGCAGGAGGATGGAAGAACATGGGCAGGTGAAGGGGGCTATTCCCCCTGACACTGGGCCTTCAGAGTCTTCTGGAAATCTCAGTTGACCACAGTTTCCAAATAAAAATGAAAAAAAGTGTGTAAATTTGCTTCAGGAAATCCACTGGGAATTGTTCTAGCCACACACTTGCTCATCTACTCTTTGACAACCACAGTGAAGAAAATCCTGACGGAAACTGCATTTATTCAAGAGAGTCATGCTGTGGGAATGCTGAACAAATGCAACCAGACTGCAAAAATTTGGGAAAGAAAAAGGCGAGGTAGTCAGCAGAAATGTTGCTCTCAGCAAAAGCTGCATTCATCTCTCTGCCTCTGAAAGGAAAGGATGTGAAATGCTCTGCTTGCATTTGATAAACCTGAGACTTGACTTGCTTGGAGAAGAGCGAAGCTTTATGCTTCTGTTCCCACTGACAGTGTTGTGGGCAGCCTGCTGTGATCACATCTGACCTTCCCTTGGCTGGATCTGTCTGTCTCAGATTATACTATCACATGGATGTCTCATGCAGCGAGCTCCCCTTTGCTTATGGTGCTCCTTAGGCCAGTGAACTGAGCTAAAATGACCTGGAGCCTTACTCTGATCTCAGGCTAATGAGAACTGGGAATAACAAAACATTGCTAAGGCCCATGGAGGTGCAGTGCTACAAGAGGAAACACAGGCCTCCGTGATGTCCGTATGGTTGCATCTGAGAGAGAGAGACCGGTCATGCTGATAGCATGTGCTAGTATTAAATCACCACTCGGGTTTGAAAACACATTAAGTCAGTAAAGAAAACACATGAATAAAGGCAAACAGAAGAGAAACTTGCTACCCTGCAGAACTCATGATAAATCATTCATTACAGTGGGAAAGAGGCTTTCAGGCAGAAATGGCAGTGTATGAGCCTACTTACCTCTGCAGAAAACAAGCACCGCTGAGAAACCCGTATCCACAGAACTGCAGCTGTAAAGATGGTAGGGCTTCCATCTGGCCCCCTAAGCCTTTCTCCTGACACCAACGCTCCTACAAAAGGTGACATGAAATATTCAGGTATTTATCTTACCACATCAGCAAGAGAGGTGTGTGCATTAAGTGTCCTAATGCACATGAACAATTTGTTTTTTTTCTGATAGAAAAGAGATTTTTTGCTTTAACTGAGTCACATCAGCAGAAATATCATCACAGAGGAAATGAGTTTGAAATACCCTTGGCAGGTAGATGGTTTGACAAAGACAGAAAGAAGGAAAATGCCACTATCCAGGAGACAAGCCATCACGGGCACAAGGGAAGCAGTAGGCCTACTTGGCTTCAACTTTCTGGTGACAGATTTAGCTGCCTTCATGTGGCAGCTTGAAAGGACAGATTCCCATGGCCAAATTGTTTTGGACTGAAGCTATTTGACAGCCTTTGACCCAACTCCCCAACCAAGTTAAAATGATACATCCCATTTGATTTGGCATTTGAACTGGGAGGGAAATGACTTTTCTATTCTGCCAGGCCCCTCTTTTATTTAATGTCCTATAAAGAGGAACAAAATGCATATAATAACGACATCTTGTGGTAGTTGTTGAATTATTGCCCTATGATTTAGAAGATAATTGGATGCCAAATTTCATGACATCTTTCTCCCTCCATGCTGCAGCTCTGCAAGTTCACACAATTTCTGCTGCTCTGAGAAGCTGGATGTAGAAGATGTCTAGAACCTTTGGCTTATTGTTGACTTCAGAGGAAAAGGATATTTTGGTCATTTGATTACACAGGTCTGGCTTAACATACAGGCCAGAAATTCATACTCATAACTGATTAAAGAATGGTTATCCAGATATTAATACAGAAAATACTAGAATTTTGATAATACTGAGTGCAGAGTGGCTTTGGCCCATAGAATGAGCCTGCCTTTGCTGAACCATGGCTTTGTGAGAGTCAAAGGAGACAGCCTTTGCTGGCAGCATATGGAGCCCGACAGCTGCTGAACACCTGCACTGAGCTTGCAAACAGTCTTGGTGAGCAGCCACCACCACCCCACGGCTGGGGCTACAGAGGTGTGTAGTGTTAGGAAGCGTAAATCCCCAAGGCCTCATGGTACCCCTGCTCTGCTTTTACTTATTTCAGCTTTGGTGTGCAGGTCTCGTAACTCCTGCCATTAACTGTGTGGGTATCCAAGGATCCCATGAAGCTCTAACCTTAGTGCAAGCTGTGTGACAGTTCATATTAGTGTCCATAATCGTGACATTTTAAGAGTATCCCATTTTTGCCCGCCCATAATCATGTTCTTGCTGATGCACTCTCTGCAGTGCTTGCCTTAGTCAAAGTTAGAAGATTTTCAGAACAAACAGCGCACTTTCCTGCCAGTTTGTACATCCTTATCAGCACGGAGGGGCTCAGCTTTTATCAGGGAGTTTGGATGTTGACTAAATAGTCATAATAAATAAGATTAGCAGGAATGCTTAGGGATATATTTCTACAGAGGTGTCTGTTTATCCTGTCGTGTGTTTGGTGGGTTATCTCTGGGGCTCACCACCTCTTCAGTTCTGTTCTACTGTGACACAGCTGATTGCTCAGGGGGTTTGTTTTGGATGAAGGTGGCTTAAGCTACATGCCAAACACTTTTGTTTTTTTCTTCTGGGCTACAAAGGCCTCATAAATAGACTTATAGTTTATATGCAAGATTTATATATGGCTCTGTTTCCCAGCTGTGAGGAAGGAGGCAGGAAAAGACCCTATCACTTATGAAGAGCTCAGAGGTGACAGTGAAATCGCATGCATGTTAAGACAGTGAAATAATGCTGCTGATCAATTGATAGTATGGAATGTGGAGTGACAGATCAATGCTACTTGTCTGCATTTTATGTAGCAGGGCATCTCTTTCCCATTTGCCTTTTTCACTGTCAAAGAGATCCTGGTGTTCACACTGGATATTGGCATAATGTGCTCTGCCTACTTCTTCAGGTCTGCACAAATGCAAGCAGGAGGCACTTGATGGATTGCTACGGGAAATAGATGAAGACAATCATGAGACACCATGAGTCCATAATATCTAATGATAGGTATTTAGCTGTATCGATCTATTCTTTTTCCATGGGATGATGCCACCTATTGGACATTATTAAAGAAGCAAAACAGTTCAAAGAAAATAAATACTTTATACTGGTTTTTTTTTCCCCAATGGGACTATATTCAACAGTTTCAGCATTTGGGGTTTTTTGTTTGTTTTCTTGGGGTTTTTTTGGTTTTTTTTTTTACTGAAGTGTGTTGAGGGTGATCATCTTTAATTGACCTTGAACTTGTGGTGGTAAAATTATTAACATTTGAGATCAAGAGGTCTAGCTAAGAAGTTATCTTTCCTAAAAGAACACTCCTTTTGACTAAAAACTAGTCTGTGATTGTTTCCAACTTCCCACTTCTGAGCTAAGGTCACATGGGGTGTACCACCAACACCGGCTCCACCAAGAGCAATCTCTTCATATCGTTATTTACTGTTTGATGCCTTAGAATTGTGGCAGTTAGCAAGCTACCTAAGGAGTCCATGCCTCCAGGGATGGGTACCTGGCTTTGTCAACATTGAAATGATTGATTTTCTTCACCTCTTTCTTCCTTTTTTCTGAAACGGATATACACTTGGGTCTCTGCAATCAGTTGCCTTAGAAGAGGGAAGCAGAAGGGGAGATGCTCTCTGAATGTTCTCTCACTACGATAACAGTTAATAAAGCTTCTTTTTGGCCCGTCCTACATTGTACTTTCGTTATGATGCATTTGGAGTCCTCAGACTCTCTGATAAACTGCTCTTAAAAATACAAACAACATCTTTAATAAAACGTCTTTTTAGTAAATAAATGTACCTTGAAGTACTCTGAGAAATCTTCTTAACACTGGCCTTTCAATACATTCTCCAGCCATGAAATGTTTCCCAAGCTCTGCCAGATTTTGATGGAATCAAAGAAGCCTCTACAGAACTACTTGGTCACATTGTGCCAGTCTGTAAAGACTTCAAAACTTTCATAAATTGAAACTGCAACAACAGATGAAAATATGAAACCCCACAAGGACAAGGGTCTGACTCTGCTAAAGTAGAATTCAACACTCAAATATTGAAATCGCATTTATTTAATAGCCCAAACCATAATCCATCCCTGACTAGCCATAAATAATACTCAATTTTTTAACTTACAAAAATAATCTCTTTGGCTTGATAGGATTGCTTACAACAGTAAGAGCAACAGGAATTAGGTTTTAACAGTACTTCAGTTCATAGATACAATAAAGGAAAAAACGAATTTGTTTTTCACAGCATATCTAAAACATAAAATATTCTGATTTTTCAAAGCTCTGTTAGTGTCTCTTCCATTTGTGAATAAAAATATTTGATAGTATAGTTGAAAGACAAATATCCTAATATGTTCAATAATGCCTACCACTGTTGTATATTCTTATAAGACCATATTTATAATAATTTGAATATATTCTGACCTAAAACATAATGTAGTTTCTATGCTTGTAAATGTATCCCAGGCTTGATAATGGTTTTGCCGTACTGAAAACGTTATAACCAAGAACGTATATAAGACTTACAAGTTTGCATTACCATACATTTATTTTAAAAAGATGTATAAACAAGTTGTTTTCAATTAATTTTAGCTACAGAGTTATACACAATTTAAAGACAAATTATGTAAAATCCTAATCCTCTCCTGCACTGAAACAGCAATCAAGTAGTTTAACGCTGAGGCAGATGAAGTAAATCAGAATAGCTTCACAGACTTCAAAGGGGCTGTCGAAATGATTCCCATCCCTTAATACGGGTTTATCACTGTTGGTGTTCTTGATGTCTTTTTTCTTCAAATTCTGTTTTATTTTGCTTTTGTCCAGCTTATTCATAATCCCTGGTGGGAAATGTTTTTTTTATTATTTAACTTCTGTAATATGACAGTAAAGTCAAGAGACTGATTGGAACATTTCTTTTATAGAAACTTTGCAAGGCTGTGATCACAATGAATCTTCATTTTTTTTGCATTTGAGTAAATATGAATAGTGTGCAGATGTGTTGCTCTTGCTCCTGTCATTATTATGTTAACAGTCCCTGAGACCAAGTTGGACTTGATTTCAAAGTTATTTTAAAACTTGGAACTTCTCTATGAAAATCTCTTTCATTTTCAGTGTTTGACATATGGTCTCATTTCCTCCTGATGTTTGAAATACGGTATCCATCTCAGGCCCATCCAGCCTCTTACAAGTTGTTTGGTTTACAATCTTGACCTCAGCCTGCCTATAACAGGTTTGTCAATACAAAATTCTGCCCACCATGAAGGTCTGTTCAGAGCTTTGCTGCCTTGAAGGATCTCTGCCCACATATTTTTATATAACTGCAAAATAATAACAAAAAAGGATTAATTCATACAGAAAATAAAACAAAGAAAATTTCTGCAAGATAAATTATCTAACTTATTGATTGAAATGTGATTGTGATCGAATTTCTAGATAACAAATGTGAATAACTATGTACAGGCAAGAATAAACACAAAGATAAAGCACAATATTTCAGTCCTGTAAACGTCGGATATCTGTGTAAATCATTTAGACCATCCTTGGCATAAGAGCAGGAAACCACTAACCTTTATAATTTCTTGTTTTCAACTTAAAATGAGTTGTATTATCAAAAGTAGAAATTTGGAAACATGGTTATATTAAGCTAATCTTTGTTATGTCCAAACCTGAAGACTGTGTCTGAAGGCACTCGTGCATGTCTGTTTTTACCTTTATTTCAACACATTTCTGGAAAGTAACATAACTTCTCTCCCAGATGTGAACTCTTCGATCTGAGCACAAGAAATTCCTCTCTCATAAGCAGATTGTTAGTTCACCATCTTCATAAATTTGCAATTTTATGTGGAACAGTTAAAAAAAGTACATGGGAAGTAACATTCTGTGAAAGTATAATTTTAGCAATATTTGGCAGTTCATAATTAACTGAAGCTTAAAACTTTAAATAACATTATAGAAAGATGAGGAAAGGAAGGCTGTATTTTCAGCAGTAAGTTGGAGTACAGTATAATACAATATGAACGTAGTATAAAAGCAGTCAGTGATGTAAAGTGAAAAGCCTTTCTTCTACATGAAAAGATGTCTTGGCCCTATATATTTGTGATGATTTAAATAAATATTGAAATATATTTAATATTAA
>VYZV01040433.1:148-37360 GCA_013401275.1 Pandion haliaetus
GTCACAACAACCCCATGCAATGCTACAGGCTTGGGGAAGAGTGGCTGGAAAGCTGCCTGGCAGAAAAGAACCTGGGCATGTTGGTTGACAACCAGCTGCATATGAGCCAGTGGTGTGCCCAGGCAGCCAAGAAGGCCAATGGCATCCTGGCTTGTAAGATATAGTGTGGCCAGCAGGACTGGGGAAGCAGTCGTCCCCCTGTACTCAGCACTGATGAGGTTGCACCTTAAATACTGTGTTCAGTTTTGGTCCCCTCACTACAGGAAAGACACTGAGATGCTGGAGTGCATCCAAAGAACGATGAAGCTGGTAAAGGGTCTAGAGAAAAAGTCTTATGAGGAGCGGCTGAGGGAACTGGGGTTGTTTAGTCTGGGGAAAAGGAGGCTCAGGGGAGACCTTACTGCTCTCTACAACTACCTGAAAGGAGGTTGTAGCGAGGTGGGTGTCAGTCTCTTCTCCCAAGTAACAAGCGATAGGATGAGAGGAAATGGTCCAGGTTATGCCAGCGGAGGTTTAGATTGGATATTAGGAAAAATTTCTTCACGGAAAGGGTTGTCAACCACTGGAACAGGCTGCTGAGGGAAGTGGTTGAGTCACCGTCCCTGGAGGTATTTAGAAGACATTTAGATGTGGCACTTAGGGACATAGTTTAGTGGTGGACTTGGCAGTGTTAGGTTTAGGGTGTGACTCAATGACCTTAAGGGTCTTTTCCAACCTAAATGATTCTACAGTTCTATGATTTTTGTTAACTAGTGTTAAGTACTGTGCTGTAGTGAATGGACTGTCCGCATCAGATATGAAAATGAACATTTGGTTTGATACCTTCAGTATTTCTGCATTTTAAAGTAGACGTCCCAAAATGGGCCAAACCTTAGACTCTTGGAACTGAGTTTTGTGAAGGCACCTCCAGCTTCTGTCTGTCTTTGTAATTTTTTTTTTTTATATTCTTATCTTTGTAGAAATGGATATATAGTCCTCCTTGGTGTATTAGAGTTGGTTTGGATAAGTGGGTATTTTAGGAAGAATTATGATTAAAGAGTGACTAGGGAAAGAATGTGTGTTAGCTAGAGCTCTGGTTGAAACCAGCAAAAATATTAATAATTAATCAGTTACTGAATTCCATCTGGTGTGTGGTCCTTACTGAAGCAAAACTGAAACAGGGGTTATTTCTAATTGTGATGGCCCTCTAATGACAGAGTAATGTCATTTGTTGCTCAAATGGCCTACTTTTTTCCATGACTAATTAGCAAGGTAATCAATGACAACGCTGACTTTATCATTTACAGTAACTCACTGCTGATTTTCGGGCTAATTAACGTTAACCTTATTAGAGAAAATGCTAATAATTGGAAGTTAATAAATTTCAGATTTTTCGATACATCTAACAGCACAGTAACCTAGCAGAAGTTGATCATGTAAGGGCAATAGGGTCAAAAAAAGTTAAAGAGAAACTGTAACTGCTTGATAAGCTCCAAGGGGTGCAAAATAATAGGTCTATTACAGTGCATTGGTAAAGTACAAAAGAAATTAACTTTTAACTAAATTCTGATTTGAATTAAATGTACTTGAACCAAATCCTTGAATTTGTGCAAAGTGTGGAAGAAGGATTAAAGTTAATATAGGTCTCCAACACATTATTTGGGTGAGAAGGAATAATTTCATTTCCATTAAAATATACTGGTAATGAATGTGTAGGGATAGACAAAAAAAATCTAGAGTTCGTCACTGTGGTAGTACACCCCCTGACAGGAAATGAAACTTCTCCAGGCAGGGAGGAGAGTAAAAAAAACCAAAAGCCTAGACGCCGCAGGTTGAAAATTGAACTGACCAATCGAGATGTGCCAGATACACTGAAGTGACCTTTTGGCCAACAGGGATTAAAATGACCACAGTTCAGATTTGACAAGGGTATAAATGGAGTCCCAACGGAGGACATTTTGGGAGAGAGAAATCAGTCCTCCTCAGAGCAGCAAGTTTGCAGTCGGGTACACTGCCCTTGCTTTGGGATGCCACCCTAGGTAACTCCTGCAGGTTGGGAGCCCTCGTCTTTTAGGTGAGTAATATGCATGTTTTGAGCCATCATTTCTAAACCTTAAGAATTCTTAAGTCAGCTCTGTAGTACTAATTCCCTTTACACCACTGAACTTGTGGTTTGCTAATGTTATCGGAGTTCTGACTTTCTACTGAAGAATAAATCTGAATTTTAACACCTGTTGGATTTCATTGTGCTTGCCTCCATAACAGTGACTCAGATCCCCAGCCATTTAACATTACCAAGACTTTCCCTTGGCTGTGGTGCATTTGGAGGTGCCACTGTAATAACACGGCCTGCATTTGTGTTTAGGGCTTTCTGGGCTGCTAAGAAAGCCACAATATTCAAGTGGCAAGCTCCTGCATACTATATCTGTGATTAATCCAGACTGCAGAATTCCAGAGAGGCTGAACCACCAAGTGGGTGCAGTGGCAGCATAAGGACGGGTGGAAGATATTATGGAGAACTGAACACTGGAACAAGTGCTGAGACACTTTCCTACATGGTGCTGAGTTCCTGACTCACCATTCCCTCAGTACCTGGGGACAGTACAGCACAGACCCAGGGCTGTAATGCCCAGGAAGCTAATGGTTTGTTTCCAAGGTGGAAGACAGTTCTTAGCCATTCTTCCATCAGTTTAGCATTCCCCTCCAGTAATTTTGATCTTTGTCCCTGTAGTGCAAGGTAGTGAAGAGACTGTATTGTGGATGATGTTGTGGGAGTACGCAGAGGAGCTCAGAAGATGTGACATCAGGCCAGAGCCCTATTTTTTTAATATTTGCTTTCACAACCAAGATTCCATAATCACAAGCATATTTTTGAAGGTGGTGTGGGAAACACTGTAACTGTGCCCCAGTATTTCCTGAGGAAATCAAAATTCTGTTATCAAAATGCTTCTGACGATTGTCACCAACACATGGCTTAAAGTCTCAATTATGTTTGAATGATCATGGCAGTTGGGAGAGGTGCCTGAGGACTGGAGGAAAGTAATTGTCACTCCTATCTTAAAAAAGGCAAGAAGGGTGCAGTGAGCTGCAGGTCAGTCTGCCTCACCTCAATCCCTGTGAATGTGATGGAGTAAATAATCTGGAAACAATTTCCAGGCACATGATGGACAAGAAGGTAGTCTGAGTATTCAGCATGGAATCATGAAGGGGAAGTCTTGATTGACCAAACCTATAATCTTCTACAATGAAATGGCTGGCCTGGTAGACGAGGGGAGAGCAGTGGATATTGTCTACCTGGACTTCCAGAAGGCCTTTGATGCTGTCTCTGGTAAGATCCTCATAGAGAAGCTGATGAAGTATGGATAGATGAGCTGACTGCGGAGTGAATGTAAAACTGGCTGAGTGGCTAAACTCAAGAGAGTTGCAATCAGTGATACAAAGTCTAGTTGGAGGCCAGTGGTGGTGTACACAGTGGTGTACACCAGGGAACAGTACTGTCTCTAATACCGTTCAACATCCTAATCGATGGTCTGTGTGATGAGGCAGAGTGCACCCTCAGCAAGTTTGCAGATGACATAGAATGAGGAGGAGTGGTTGATACGTGTTGTGGTTTAGCCCCAGCTGGCAACTAAGCCCCACAAGGCTGCTCACTCAATCCCCCTGATACAATAGGGAGAGAATGAAGAGTAAAAGAGAGAAAACTCATGGGTTGAGATAAAGACAGTTTAATAGGTAAAGCAAAGCTGCACACACAAGTAGAGCAAAACAAGGAATTAATTCACACTTCCCATTGGCAGGCAGGTGTTCAGCTATCTCCAGGAAAGCAGGGCTCCATCACTCGTAACGGTGACTTGGGAAGACAAGTGCCATAGCTCCGAACTTCCCCTCTTTCCTTTTCTTCCCTCAGCTTTATATGCTGAGCATGACATCATATGGTCTGGGATATCCTTTGGTCAGTTGAGGTCAGCTGTCCCAGCTGTGTCCCTTCCCAACTTCTTGTGGTCCCTTCCCAACTTCTTGTGCAACCCCAGCCTCCTCACTGGTGGGGTGGTGTGAAAAGCAGAGAAGGCCTGGACTCTGTGTAAGCACTGCTCAGCAATAGCTAAAACATCTCTGTATTATCAACACTGTTTTTGGCACAAATCCAAAATGTAGCAGTTTAGTAAAAAAGAACCTGGGGGTACTGGTGGACACCAAGTTGAACATGAGCCAGCAATGTGCCCTTGCAGCAAAGAAGGTAAATGTTATGTGAGCTGCATTAGGAGGAGTGTTGCCAGTAGGTTGAAGGAGGTGATCCTTCCCCTTTTCTCAGCACTGATGAGGCCTCATCTGAAGTACTGTGTCCATTACAGGGCTTCTCAATACAGGAGAGACTTGGACATACTGGAGGAAGCCCAGCAAAGGGCCATGAAGATGATGGAGGGAGTAGAGCATATGATGAGATATGCTGAGAGAGCTGGGACTGTTCAGCCTGGAGAGGCGAAGGCTCAGGGAGAGCTCATCAATGTACATAAATACCTGAAGGGAGGGTGTGAACATCATGAAGCCATCTTCTTTTCAGTGGTGCCCAATGACAGGACAAGAGGCAATGGACGTAAACTGAAATGTGCTGTGTCTGAATATCAGGAAACACTTTTTCACTGTAAGGTTGACTGAGTGCTGGCACAGGTTACCCAGAGAAGTTGTGGAGTCTCCCACCTTGGAGATATTCCAAAGCTGTCTGGACACAGTGCTGGGCAAGTGACTTTAGGTGGCCGTGCTTGAGCAGGGGTTTGGACCAGATGACCTCCAGAGGTCCAATCCAACCTCAAACATTCTGCAATCCTGTGAAGTGTGTGCCAGTGCAGACTTTGGGTTAGTGAACCAAGGTGGGCCATAACACACATCCTGTTTGGTGAAGTATAGTCAGGCTTCTGCGCATAACCAAGGAATCTAAAGTGAATTAGATCCTATTTATTTTTTTAAATATAAAAATGCAAACAGCTAAACAAACCCAAGAGACTTGTCAGGAATGAACAAATACATCCATTAGCTGTAGATGTTTTCCTGGAATATGCCAATATTCACAGTATTTTGCATCACAAAGCAATGTGAAGAAAAAACCAACACCCAAGCCACAACTATCTCATTTTAAGCTGCCATAGTTGCTATTGATCCTTGGAGCAAATCTTTGATATTAATTATGTCTACAAACACAGGGTACTATATTACCTGCTACTATTCATCAGAAGTGCTTCACTACAAACAGTGGGATTCCAAGAGCAGAAGCTTTTGAGTAACTGAGAATTTGCTCCTTAGTACAAACTATTTACATCATAAAGAGATTCCACCATTTATCTTGTTCCCATTCATAGACATTTTGCCAGGGAGCAAAACTGAACCCCACAGCAGGTATTGCATTTTAGTCAACAACCTTGGAATCAACTGCATTGAGTTTTAATTTTCTAACAATTTGTGTGGACTCTTACCTCTATGGAAGAAAGTTACAAAAGGGTAGATCCAAAGTAAAAATCCTACAATGGTCAAGAAGATTTGTGCAGACTCTTAATTCAATTAGGATGATTCACATTTTGTCTTGTTTAGAGAGATGAAGGGAAAAGTGACTCTGTCCGGCAGGTCTACAGCTTTCTAGTACAGTCTGTGCTCAGGCAAACTTCATTTGGTTTGGATCTACCTTGAAACCCTCACAGGTGCAAATCCATAGCCAGTGTAAATTGCATTCCCTCTCTCATAAGAGCTGAGTTCCTGGCCTACAGCCTTTGCACCCTTTTGCATTTAGTTAAGGAGAGGCTAAAAAACTCTACAGGTCCCTGAATAAGTCCACTAGGTTCCATGAAGGAAATATTCAGAACTACAAATATGTGATCACCAGGCACAAAATACTTTCAACTAAATTCCTGTGCTGTCCTAAAGACACCCAGGCAGACTTGCTGTTCATAATTCTGTCAAAGATAAGCTTTCCCATTTCTGCCAACACTGGCTTTTATCTGCATAATATACTGAGATGAGTTTAAAATTTAACATATATTTTGTGCAAATAGAAAGTGTGGTTTGGCCATTGTCTTCTTTAGCAAATCTGAGTAGATTTTATAGCGCTTCAGAGCTAGGCATAAATAGTCATTCTGAATTCATAGCACATTTTTTATGCTCAATGTTTCCTGTCAGTATTTTCTGAATGTATTTTGGGAATCATATTTAACTGCAGAAGCAAATTATCTCAGTGATAGCTGGCCAAAGTCTGTCACCTTTTTTCTGGAGGCTGCTGAGGATATTGTGGTTTTGCCTACAGGAAGCAGAAAAATGGCTTTCCTGCTACTTCTGATTAGCTGATAGAATGGCTAATAAGTGTAACTCCTTAAAGTGATGGGATTCAGAGCATATAAAGAAATTCAGAGCTATATTTACAATAAGATGTACTAGAAGAGTAATGGAAGAGAAATTCAGGATGAATTTCATTTTTTTTTCATTGGTACAAATTATCTCTTGCACAGCATAATACAAATTTGTCATGTAAGAACAGAAAGGATGTAAAATTAATGACTTTCCCTGTAACATAAAGAGAAGTGGTGGCCCACACCATTTGTGACGGCCTACATGAATTTAGGCCTTCAGTGGCTTACAAGCAATTTAGTGTATCTCTGCCTGAAAGAAAAGTTGAGAGGTTTTTCAAGTGCACACTGATCTTTACAAGACTGATTTAGCAATAATTGACATCCCAATTCATGCATTGTTTAGAGTGGATTAAAGAACCTTGATATGCCAAGTTCTTGCCTGAGGAAAGGTTGCGTTTTGTAATATTCTTGTCAATGCAGGAGGGGGGAATATTATCATTTACATTCAGTCATCTGTGTGTCTGAGCCATTCCATAGATGATATGTACTGGTAGACATACTGCTGATTGATGTATATCCTTACATATATTTTTCTGTAATTGTCTGTACATGGCATTTGATCAGTGGAGTATCTGAAGAAAAAGAAATCAATGTTCAAAACAAGAAAATATATCTATCAAAATGGTTTGTAGTAGGCAGCACTGCAGCATGAAACCCTACATGTTCAAATGTTAACTAATCAGCTGCTAGAGGTCTAACGCAGTAATTGACACTTTGTTTATGTCACTTAGTTATAAACAGCCATGAAAAGCATACTGAGTATGAATCATGCTTAAAACATAGTATCACCAGATTTCACAGAGGTGGGTGAAGTCACCATAGTAAATCAAAGTACTCTGGACAGTTAATTTAGAGAAATTTAGATATACATTGTCTCCTAACTTTTAGTTTATTCAAACCCTTGAAGTTCAAGAACTCAGCTGAACTAGAGGTATTCCTCTGTATCTTTGGGGCTGATGTGTGTTGGGAAGAGGGCTGATGTGTGTTGGGAAGAAGGCAGAAAGTGTATTGGAGAGGGAAATGAAAGATCAATTAAAATCAAAGTAGAGCATGAAAAAGGGAAAAAGAAAAGTTCCTCAGGCAGCAAGCACACCTTCCTGGTGTTATTCTGAACATTTTGTTTACTTACTGATTGATTAGAGTGGTCCTCTGTCCATCTGTACTCTCTCTGGCAGTTTATGATTTATTTTGTTGAACATTTTAACCATTACCCTTCACAACCTATTTCAGCTGTCATTCAAATAAATGTAAATTTGTGTAAAAAATAAAGTCAATTGCAAACAAGTTTTTTTTTTTTTCTCTTGAGAGTCACTCTAGAAATCTGGAAACTAAGGCACCAGTTTGGCAGGGTTTCAGTGATGACATTTGACACTGGGGAGTCACTCATTACCCATCCATGCTTTCTGAATTAACATACATCCAGCTTTTTAGTATCAGAAATGTCTAAGGTGATTTTTGCTTCAAAGAGAGCTTGTTTCTGTGCTGAGGTAAGTTAAATTCTCATAATAATGTGGAAGTGGCACCCTGATGATGTTCTGTAAAGCTTGTGCTGGCCTACTGATTCAAAGTGGGTTTTACTCTTTACAAGCAGAAAATGTCCTAGTAGTTATTTAATCAGGAACAGAGAATGGAGCTCTGCTTCTTTTTAGAATTTCCAATTTATACTCAAAAATATTCACAGCATTACATTGTGTCTTCCTAAGATCTTTTGAGGATGATGCACAAATAAGACATTTGGACTGTATCTTTGGTAAGTATATACCTTAAGAGCATCTGGTTTTTGCTGTAACAGGAAAATAAAGAAAACGAAGACTTAGTACACACTGAATACATATGAGGTTTTTTCATGACCAAAAAAGACTGCCCTCAAACACTGTGGTAAGGCAAGGGCTTGCTTCTGATTTCTCCAGCATGGCTGAGTCCCTGGAAAGGAAATGGACAGTTTCCAGCTTTGCTTAAGTCTTGTGGCCCCTTCTATAACTCACTGAGCATTCCTGGATAATGTACCATTTATGGACTGTTTGGAGGCTCCTGGGGTCTTGAAACCTGTTTAATAGGCATATCAAAGCAGCATCTCTCCCACAATAATATTGCTGTAATACAGCTACAATACTGCAGAGTGCTATTGCTGTAATGATATATTACAGAAAATGTGGTACTGGCCAGAAAATCACCGAGGGAACTCATAAAATGTTATTTAACCTTTTGTTAATTTAAAAGCCCCAATATTATGTAATTTATTTATTACGTGAGGAAAGGGGCTGAAGTCAATTGCACAGTGGACTGTGAGATCTGTATATGAACTTCAGCTCTGCAATAAATTATGGATATTGAAAAGCAGATATTTAAGCTTTAAAACCTGTACCTAATAATTGACAAGGTATAGCATAATTTGTATTAGTGACAGGTTTTGCTGTTCAAATAAAAAAAAAAAAATATTTGAAGCCATGGTAACTGCCACTGCAAAATCTATTTAGGAATCATGAGTCTAAGTCTTTGGGTTTTCATTAGCAAATCCCAGAGGAGTCTATTGGAATTTTGCCTAAATAGTAATTATTTTTTTAAAGCATTTTAAAACAACTCACTTCACCAAGCGTAGTGTTTTGCACATTATAATGGGATACTACAGTAAGTACAAGCTGTATTAGCAAGTGTGAACTATTTAAATCTATCAAAGTCAGTTGCACTGTGATACTCTACAGAAGCTGAGGATCAAATTTAGAATGGCTAAAGAGAAAAGGTCATTCCTTGGGCAAGAGCTTTCAAAGGTGCAGAGAGACCGCAACAGCTAGTCTCTTGTATGAGCAATCAGTTACAGCATTAAATATATCAGGAAGTGTTTGAGTGACACGCGATATCAGTACTTGGCCCATGACTACCAGGAATTATTAGCTGCTGTGGAGCATTGAACTGTCAAATCCACTTATTTTGCTAGCGTATGAACTGTGTATGGTCTTGTAGCCTAGTGGACAAAGCTTTCTGCTGGTTGAAGTATAGTAGCAGATTTACCTACAGTAAAATGAGTGAAATCAACAGATGTTTTTTGTTTGTTTATGTTTCGTGGAGTACAGGGTCCTTGCTTTGGGTGTAATTCACCCTTGTGCAAGTGAGTGTTTGAATTCACAGATCAGCTACTTGATCACTGAAACTTTTTATACAAAAGAAAAACTCATGTGTATTTCCATCCTTGCTGTGAATGACATCCCATTTGCACTAGCAGTCAAAAGAAGAGTGAGCCACAGGCACATGGGGGGGCAGTAGTGTATGTGATGTCACCTCCACTTAAAATGTGTTAAATACACACATTTTTATGTGTCATAGTTGTAATTACAACTTTGGATGAATTGCTGTTAGGTGAATAAGACAACTCAGAATATTTCCTACACTCCACCTTTTCAGCCAGTGTTATAAAGGCTTGGTGTCTGAACCTGGGCTGTTCAGAAGATCTCAAGTTCACTCCTTCATATACATCCATATCAGTCCACTGAGATGCTAGGAGTTATTTCGCTACAGAGACTTGAGGACAAGATCAATCTTATTGTGAACTGAAAGTGTGCCTATATCTTTGTGATTAGGATATTGCGAAAAAACACCCTACCCTACCTCTTCCATTTTTAATATTCTATGTCAGTATCTTCATGAGCAATTCCAATTATATTGCTTGGTGACACTCTGCATGACTACAACTGAAGGTTGTGCCAGTGAAGCTGAAGTTATAATATGTGGTACCTCGGGCTACTTCAGGGTGAGAGGTTATCTGCTAAAGTAGCTGGAAGAAGTTCCAAAATCAGGCATTGAATGACCAAGGGAAAACTGAGGCAGGAGATAATGCTGAATCATGTGAATGGTGATAACTGATGGGTTATATATGCATGATATGCATGTACACATTTTTGTAAGCCCAGATATTATGCAAGCACATGCTAGAGCTCCAGACAAAATCCTCCAGGAGAGTTTTTCAGAATACTGGCTTTGTTTTGAAATCCAAGGGCTGTATATTTGTCACTGGAAGGATTTGAAGCCCCATTTCTTCCTTGCTATCAATGTAAATATAACATTTTTTGCCTGTGTCTAAGTACATGCTCTGTGGTGCATCCTCATCTCCATCCTTTTTCTCCCAGCCACCTGGAGTGGGAAGTGTGATGACATACCCCACAGCTCCCTCCCTCCTCACTGTCCTGGATTTCCTTCCAGGAGAAATTGTGATGAAGACCAGGAATACCCAATGTGCAGGACTCATTCTAGCATGTGGTCTTCACGTCTAGCCTCAGAGTGGGGAACTGCAAAGTGCCCCCATCTTCCACAGTTTAGATTAAGCCTTTTTTTATCAAATTAACGGGTGCTGTGCACATAGCACTTGTACACAGGTAGCTGTGTTTCACTAAACATAGTAATAGTTACACCCATCTGCTTTGGAACTGTTGCCCTTGACAACTAGTGTAATTAGTTGGGAATTAATTAAGACATTATATTTGACCTCATAGGTTGGCAGTTAATAAGGACAGTTTCTGATACCTCCAGCACACCTAGCTGAGGGTGTGGAGTTCAAAACAGGACTGGTTCCTTTATGTGTTCTTCTCTGAGAGCAGCAGCTAGACTCTTGGTGAAGATGCTCTTTGCAGGCCTTTGGGATTTATCACATGTCCAATATCTCCTGCACAAAGGTGCATGGTTAGTTAGGGCATGGCTTTATGCCACATCCACTTCCATTCCAGAGCCAGCATGGAGGCTAGAATAAAGGAAGCCCTTATTCCCTCAGTTCCTCGGAAAGCACTCTGTCTGCTTGTGTCATCTGTAGGCAGAATTCTGCTGGGAACTCCCTGGGGTATGATGCCACTCTGAACCTCTCTGCAGTTACCATACAGCCCTGTAAGGTAGTGATGATTAGAGCCCTGTGTCTAGAAAGTATATTCAATGATACAGTTTTATACCTTGCAGGCTTTTTAGTAGATGCACAGATGCTTCTCTGCTTCTGTCTCTTTTCATACCCTAAAAATATCTGTCTCTGCATATTGGAAGTGGTAGATACCTATCTTTCTTGATTCAGCTGTTCCATCTTTCCAGAGGAAAAACAACCACCCAATTATACACACTCATAAATTAACTTGACAGCCCACATACTGGAACTGCCATACCTTCCTGAGCTGTTTAAATTTTTCATGAGTTCTGAGCCCCTGCAAATAGAGGGCAGAAAGGAACTTTAAAAGCCCCTACAGAAACTGTGTTTCTTCTTTATTTTTCAGGCTTACTGGCAACAGACTCAGCAAGGTGATAGTTATGAGCTTCTCTCTCGGTGGAGTCATTATGCTAAAGAAGCCTCCTGTGCTCTTCCCTATAAACATGTTCTTAGTAAGACAGTTGAGATCACTGCTGAATCATTCATCATGTTCACAAAAAAATGCTGGATATACAGGTTTGAAGACTATTGAAGTTTACACCTGAAAATAGGGTGGATATTTCTCCACCCTTCTCTCCCTCAACCTCCTTGCTCCCTGGCATCTAAAGTGTGAAAAGAGAAAGATTTGGGTAAATTAGGACCACTGATTACTCCCACAAATACCAAGAGTAATCTTCAGGATCTGCTGAAAGAGTGCAAGGAAATGCAGGGCAGTTAGCATCTTGTCCATCTTGGGTTGCCCACAGCCTGCTTCTACTCTGCTCTAAACACCTGTCTCCTTTTCACATCATCATCCCCCGGAAACAGAAAATAGTGTCAGAAATATCAAAGTGACAGCACGTGTTCTCAGTTCCCACTTTCATTGATATGCACCATCAATTCCCACTTTCCTGTGCTTTGTATGCTTATCTTGATATTCTTCCTTTTAGAAGCTTTTGACTTGGACATTATTTGGTCGATTCATTTCTGAAAGGCTGAATATATGCAGAGTGCAGTATGTAATTTCTAGCTCTGATTCCAGAGAACATATGGGTGGGCTGAGTTATATTTTGCTGACTTCAGATATCGTGGTTCTCTCCTTGATCATGCTATTACAGCTGTCTTACTGGAGAACCTTTGGGAGAGACATGCACTGAAGAACTCAGATATTTTTATGTAGAAAATCCCCTTAGCATTTTTGTGAATAGACTATTTACCCTGAATTTATCATCTCTAGACAGTCCCCTGTGCAGTCATCCTACTGCAGTTCCCCATTTTCAGAAGGCTGTGCAACTATTTGCATTGACTGTGCTTAACTCAGCATGGTGCTGGGTTAAGATGCACCAGCACAGGTTTACTGAAGGCTGAAATCAGGGCAAGCCCTTAGGGGCTGAAAACACCTTGGTGTTTGCACCAGGAAACTCCTCTGCATAGAATGCAGTCACAGCACAGTTTTAGACCATGGAGCTACACTGACCCTGTGCTCTGCAAGACAGCAGTTCAGTGCCACATTTGGATTCACAGAAGTGGCTCACAGGCTGATGTCATGGTTTGTTCATCCATGCTTGCTTGTGTACCAGGATAACACCTATTGCTTTCCTTTATATAATACACAAACAATAATTACTCCTTCATACTGCAGAGTGATCAGATCTGATTTCTCTGCAGCACCACATATACATTTTGAAATATGGGGTTTTTTTCCTAAATGTCTAAAAACTTTTTAAAAACATATATACCGCTGCAGTTTATACCATGGAGTATTTCTGACTTTTTATATGAGGCTGGTTTTTTACATGATCCTGATTTTTTACATGGTCACTGAGAAAGATAGCCATTTCTTGGTGTGAAGTTGCTGAGTCAACAGACACAATAAACAAAAAGGGGAGGGAAGTTCATTTATTCTAATTTTACAGTTGAAGAACTAGAAAGTTGTGATTGTCTGACATTTTTAAATAGCTTCTTGACAGATAATCCTTTCATTTAGCCAAGATGTGAATTGTGGTGTTAAAAAATAGTGCAATGTCAGTTAATTTTTCCTTGAAAAACTGCCCCATAAGAAATTTCTGCTACTTTTTTTCAGTGTGCCTGTGTTCCTGTGTTAGCCTCTTAAGAACAGTAATGGGAATGGCACAACTTACTGCTTTCATTTCTACTTTGAAAATCTCCTGCTCCAGTTTAATTCTGAGGAATGGTAAAAATTATAATTTGAAAGAATGTTGGCACCATATATATGAAGATCGGACATTGATTTTTAGAATAAACCTCAGTGCTTCACAAGTTGCAAGTCAGTAGTCTATATGTTGAATTCTATGGCCTGTATTTCTTTTAATATCAGTGCTTCCTCAAGCCCAGACAAGTCATGTTTGAAGAAAAGGGCAAAGCTGCTGTTGTTACCTCGTAGTAGCAAATTTTGGATATCGTATAACTGTACGAGAGAAGCAGAAAAAAAGAAATAGATAGGTAGATAGATAGATCTGCAATCAGAGCAGCTGCTAAGAACATAACACAGCACATTTCCTTTTCTTATCTTCCTGCATAACACATAAGCTGCTTCATAATTTTCACAATGTGAGCTGTAGAATTGAGAACTTGCTTGAAACTCATTGTATTGCCATTATGACTTCATTTAAAAAGCTGTGACTTGTATTGCTTGCTTCATATCAATGATAGGTCTAACTCATAATGATCTAAAATGTGTTTTCTGTTTCAGGCACTGTGCTTTTAATTTGCCTATAAGCTTACTTGCAGACTGCAACTCCCCCATCCCCAGCTGACTCTGAGAATGGCCTTGGCTGCGCTGACAGAGCCCAACTGCTTACACATCCTGACAAACTGAAACTGAGGGAACACATCTGCTATGGGTTTTCAGAGCTACACCCTCGATATTGCAGGAAGCTGAGCCAATCAGTAGATGGCTGGAACCGCTTCTCAGCAATTCTGAGGTTCTAGCAAATGCGAGTGAAGGACATGATCTCATAAACCCATGGGAGTAGCTGTTGTGCATGCAGCATTCACAGTGTACTGACAGTCTCCCATCCTGTCATGGAGAAGAGCCAAGATTTCTTCCAGGTTAGGCAATTAGGTCCAAAACATAAAGAATCACAGCAACTCAAACCATTAATAAGTTGTGACAGGGAGAACTCGCTACAATGCTTTGGAACAGAGTTTGTAAAACAAAGAGCAAACAGCATTAAATTTTGAATGTGTTTCTTTTTATTTATAATATTTAGAATATGTAATATTCTATTTATTTGCTAATATGACCAACATTGCTAAGTGTATTTAGTGCAAACCTCCCTCAATACAGTACCGCTGCTGGGAGTCAGAGCAACATATCGGGAAGAAGTTTGCAAGCAGGATCCGAAGTATTTTTGTTTGGAACCTAAGTGACGCCTGAGGTAAAACTGCACAGTGTTAAAGAAATGATAATTGGCTCCTCCTGGCTTTCCCCACTAAAAGAAATTGAAATTCAATTGACTTTCAGTGGGAATAGTTGTGGAGTAGCAATTGTCATTGCTGTGACTTTGTGTATTTCTGTATCAGGCAGTTCTCAGAAGCCAAGAGAAAATGTTGTCGTAAATTAGAATATGATCTAAGAATGCTTTTCGTGGAGGGAGGACAGCATATGTGCTGAATATCATATGCTCAGTAGTAGGCTCATGCTGAATGGTGCTGTGCAGGCTGTGTGTATGTGGTACAAAGGACTCAGTAGTATACTGCTCTGCCAGAAACAGTGATACTTGGATGATAGCTTCCTTTTTGCAACACAGTAATAGTAACTCCAGCAGTAAATCAGAGGCTGAGGCATTTATTGTGCTAGGAGATGGATATTTAAAAGGTATTTGGAGATTCTGGGGGTACGTGTTCTGGACTGATTTTAAATGATAGAGAGCTCATTAGCCCAAGGCAGATTGTATAACAATCTCCTTAGTCAAACTATTCCAGCTGTTAGCTATCCTCACTGTTAGAAAGCTTTTCCCAGTCTCTGATCTAAATACCTGCAACATAAGCCCACTTCATTGCCAGAAGACACAATGAAGAAGTTGTTCCCTTATTCCTTTCTGAATGTTCTTCAATTTTTTTTGGAGTACTTTACTCGGAGTACCTCAAACTGGACAGGGCCCAGCCTTGGTATTAGCAATACAGACCAGAGTGTGAGTATTTGGGTATTCACTTGTCTTCCTGATAATACTCCTGTTTAAATTTCCCTCTGTGGTGAAGGCATTTTTCACAGAAATTACAACTACTTCTTTTCCACTGGATCTTTTTCTACAGCTCTACTTCTCCATGCCATCATGTCCCACCATCCATTTCCTTGTCGAATTAAGTAGTATATTTCAAAGTGTTTATCGAATTTCTAAATGCATCTTTGTCTTCCAGTGTGTATGAATTCACACCATGCTGACAAATTTCATGCCCACTTTTTCATGATCAGTGTTTATACTGATAAAGCAACATAGTGTTTAGCATGGGGTGGGTGGCATCAGTACTCTATTTACTAAGTTCTTGCAGGATTGTGGTGGACCACTGATAAGTACTGTATGTGGTTTTGAACAAGGACAGCATATAGTGGTTTCGTACAGGCCATGTTTCCCCAGCTCGCTTGGAAGCATCTTATAAGAGCAAAAAGCTGTACTAAAGCTAAGATATATGACATATTCAGACACTTGTCTATCCACAAGGCAAGTTAGCATGTCATGGAAAGAAATTAATTAGTCTGATGTGACATGTTCTTTATTAATTTGTTTCCTGCTACTTATCTTCTTTCATTATTTTATAAATACTTTATTATTTCTTTCAGTGTTTTCTGTCAATAAAAGTTAAGTAGCTTACTGACTCCTCTTCTTGTCTTTTTAAGGACAGAAAATACAATTGTGATACTCAAATCTGCTGGACTTTCTCCCATCTCCACGAGAAAGGACAGGAAACTTCCATTAATCCTGTCATCAGCCAGCTCTCTGTAGTTGAACTCTTCCTCAGTACTCAAAGACTGTTTTAGGCTGAGAGCTTGTATCTCCTTCCTGTCACAGTCTGCAGATATTTTATTGAAGATGAAAGTTAAAAGATACCAAACACTCTGGCTTTCAGTGTCATGTTGGTAACTCTCACTCTTCAGCAAGAAGCAGACAAACTCTTTGCTCTTCTTAGTATTAATAGACTTGAAAAATGCGGGGTTTTGCCATTGCTTATGTTCCTCTGGGAGCTCTATGCCCTGTATGCCGTCCTAGCTAACAGTATATTGTAGCTTTATTTTTCTGAACTGCTGGGAAAATGGCCTTTGAGGATGGCAGCACATGTATCTTCACCCTAGGAATATCCTCCTGCTGTTAAATACCGAATGGCTTAATTCAAATACTATAATATACTCACAGTGTAAGATGTAACACAGTTAATTTTGTTTCCCCCATGGTGGCAAGCGAAATCCTTTGATTATAGTATACTACCAGAGGACTCTTTTTCTATAGCCAGGAAGTCTGGGTGTTTGCTTACACCTCTCCAACAAATTTTGCCTAGAAGTTGTCCTGAGCTGGCATTTTTTTCTGGTGTCTGGGAATATAGCCTTTCCTACTAATTAAAGCCCAGTTCAGCTTTGGGTGAATTTCACAGAGGATGCCTACTTCTGTAGTGTGCTTTATCCCGGTTTTCTGGTGCAGCTTCCCTAACTAGACAGTTAAATTCATCATAGCAACAGAAAATATCTACATATTCCTGTGACACTTAGCCACCTGCAAAGAGTACAACAGTAGGAAGAACAGTAGTTGAGGCATCAGCACCATTAATGGACAGAGCTTTTTTTTCTAGTTACTCAACTTTTCCTGCATTATATCTGTGTACAGAAGGGAAGAAAATCCTGTTTCTGCTCGAATTGTAATGAGCAGCACATTACACGAAAGGTAGAGTCTTCATGTGTTCACCTCTTCCCAAGCTGGGGAATGTTTCTCCCAAACCTGATGAGAATATCACAGAAATTACATTGTTTGACTCTATGTGGAAAAAAAACATTTTCAAGTGAAGATTTTAGGAACATTTTTCAATTATTTTTCACATTTTTCCTATATTTCACATAGGAACATAGGAATTCCCTGAGTAGATTGGACAGGCTGTTAAATTAGTCTAGCTTGCTTCTACCTTTGGGAAGAAGCATCTACAAAACTTTTCCTAGGCATAGCTTCACTACAGGCAAAAATTTTTTTTCACATTGTGAACTATTTTATTTGCACAGTTTTCTATCTTGTATTTCTGTACAGCTCAGGGTAAACCTTCAATCAGCATGTTCTTTGGAATGAGCTTGAAGTGTTCTATATTTTATACTGAGCTTGGGCTCCTGTCTGCTGCTGACAAATGGCTTGTTAACATATTGTTTCTGAAGCACAATTTGCATTTCTGTGAACCAGGGATTAAGCACTGTGTGTAGACTAGGAATAATTTATGTCTAATTAATAATAGATCGTTTTTTACTCTCCTGGTTCAGATTTTGTTTTGCATGAGAACAGCAGAGTACTCCCTGGTGATGACAAAGGAAAGCATTTCTCAAGTGCAAATAACATGAAAACATTTACATTGGAAGCAATTTGTGTTTTAACCACTTGCTTACTGACCAGTGAATTAGTTCTGACCAAGTAATGTGCTCTATTTTGGAGAGTTGAACATAGTTGGATGTTATGTTTAGCTCATCTAAATACATATGCTTCCAAGAATATGCAAAGTAGCTTAGCTTAGCAAAGTATGTTGGTATACTAAACATTTAGCTATATGTAATTTGCATTGACAGAATTTTTATTTAAACATGTTAATAATGATCTGTACTGAAATGTAGTCTGTAAGAACCATATAATATGCATTTTAATGCGTTATCCTTACAAACAATGTTTTACACTTAACTTTAACAATACATACAAAAAGACAGAGCTGTACAATAATAGGACCATTAGCTGGTTTTCATTTCTAAGCATTCAATTATGCCTTTCTTCATTGTTTGACTGCATTATAGCTGTAGGCAGAAATAAGCCTTTTTTTTGTGAATGTTTTATTTAGGTTGGTGATCTTTATTGGGTGGGCTGGCAGAGTGCTTTGCAATAAATAATTTCAATCATTTTAATGGCAACTTTGCAATCAGGGAGAAGCCAAGAACAAATAATATGCATTTGATGACATAGGTCTTCTTTGAAATAAATGTTCTTTCTCCCCTTCATTAAGGAAGAAATGGATTATGAAGTGAGTTAATGAAGAAAACCTTCCTGCAGTGTGAGTCTGCTCTGCTGAAAAGAGCCACTATTTAAATGAGGTGTTAAACCTAGGTCATTTCTGCCCATCAGTAGCATCTGTATAGAAAATCTCTCTGTCCTCATAAACCCATCATTTCCCAGAAAAGTGCCTTCTAGTATCCAGACTGTGCAAATTGTTTATGAGCATTGTGGGCAAAATCCAATACCTGCTGAACAGAAGAAAGTCATCCTTTTGGCTTGAGCAGGCAAGGAACTGTCACCACACAGGATTTTATCATCACTGCACAATTCAAAGGCAGTAAGAGTTGCACATGTAAAGCCCAAACAATTCAAAGTCTTTCTCAGTTGGTTTACTTATCACTACAGTAACAAACTAAGCGTCTGTTGCACAAAAGAGCGTCCATATGTGATGCTGCTGAATGAGGGAGTGCCATGAGAAAGGAAAAGATGAGTGTCTGCTGTTTTTATCTCCTCTACAAACCTGAGCTGAATCAGAAAGTTGGGGGCACTGGGATGAGGACAGTGTCTATCCTTAGACAAGTCAGTTGTAGCAAACGTAGGTTTGTACCAGCCAAGCTGTATGGCAGATGTTTTTTAGAGGCCTGATATGTCTGCTTGCCTCCTCCTTTCCAGAGATCAGTAACTAGGTCTGGGGAGACAGAGAAGAGTTCCTCTGTAGTGTGGTCTGGAAATAGCTCTTATGCAAAAGCTCTGCAGAAATAAAGCAAGATGGTTGTATTTAATAGAAAAAAAAAAAAGAAAAAAATACATATTACCGTATAGAACTTAAGAGAAGATTAAAATTTTGACATGCTTTTGGGGCCATCTTATATGATAAAAATTCTCTACTGAGTTCTATGTGACAGCACAAAACACCTTGTAGAGAGGTGTCGTGGTTTAACACCAGCCAGCACCTAAGCACCACGCAGCCACTCTGTCACACCCCTGCCCTCCCTCACATTGACAGGGGATAGAAAACATAACAAAAGGCTCGTGGGTCGAGGTAAGGGCAGGGAGAGATCACTCACTGACTACCCTCATGGGCAAAACAGACTCGACTTGGGGAAAATTATTTTATTGCCAATCAGATCAGAGTAAGGTAATGAGGGATAAAACCAAATCTTAAAACACCTTCCCCCCACCCCTCCCTCCTTCCCAGGCACAGCTTCACTCCCAAATTCTCTACCTCCTCCCAACCTGAGCAGTGCAGGAGGATGGGGAATGGGGGTTACAATCAGTTCATCAGCATTGTCTCTGCCGCTTCATCCTCCTCAGGGCCAGGACTTATCGCACTCTTCCCCTAATCCACCGTGGGGTCCCTCCCACAGGAGACAGTCCTCCATGAACTTCTCCAGCGTGAGTCCTTCCCATGGGCTGCAGTTCTTCACAAACTGTTCCAGCATAGGCCCCTTCCATGGGCTCACAAGTCCTGCCAGCAAACCTGCTCCAGAGTGGGCCTCTCTCTCCATGGGTCCACAGGTCCTGCCAGGAGCCTGCTCCAGCGTGGGCTTCCCACGGGGTCACAGCTTCCTTTGGGGGTATCCACCTGCTCCGGCGTGGGGTCCCCCATGGGCTGCAGGTGGATATCTGCTCCACCGTGGCCCTCCACGGGCTGCGGGGGGACAGCCTGCCTCACCATGGTCTTCCCCATGGGCTACAGGGGAATCTCTGCTCTGGCACCTGGAGCACCTCCTCCCCCTCCTTCTTCACCAACCTTGGAGTCTGCAGAGTTGTTCCTCTCACATGTTTTCTCTCCTCTCTCTGTCTGTAGTTTCTGTCCCACAGCTGCTTTTTTCCTCTTCTTAAATCTGTTATCTCAGAGGCACTACCACTATCGCTGATGGGCTCGGCCTTGGCTAGCGCAGGTCCATCTTGGAGCAAGCTGGCCTTGGCTCTGTTGGACATGGGGAAAGCTTCTAGCAGCTTCTCACAGAAGCCACCCCTGTATTCCCCCCCGCTATCAAAACCTTGCCATGCGAACCCAATAAAAAAGCTAGCATGTTTATCAAGCAATGAATTCCTACACATTTCCATCCTCTGCTGCTTACTTCAGTCATCCTCTTTTTTTTCACCTCTATTCCTGTCAACTTTACATGGACGAAGGGACGTATTTTCTGGCATAGTTATAACAAGTCATCACTACTTTGCTGTGTTGCAGTGGCTGTTATGCGGGCAGCTGGCTTAATTCTGTATCTGTAGTACACTGAAGTGCTGTGTATGGTTGAGAACATAGGCTGATTTTCTGTCATCATGAGAAGGAGATGCCTGTTGCATTATGGATGCTTTTTAGTGCATTATCTGCTCAAGGACCTACCCCTGAAATACTGGATCATTAGAATTATCAACTTTCATGTGATCTTTCCTGTCAAGCATGCAAGGCTTTCTTTTACACATGAGCAGTGACATTTTCTCTAAGGAGCAAGCGAGTGTTCACAGGACAAAGAGAAATCCAGGAGTACACATGACACACATATCTAGAAATGAATTTGTCACTAAGTAAAATATTTGGCCCTAAAATATTTGGCCCAAACAAATGCACGTTTTCTGTTCGAGGGTCTTGTTTTATTAAAGTTAACCCTAGGTTCTAATTCATGTTTTTTTCCTTCAAAGGCAGGCTACTGAGTATTCCTACAGCTATGATCTATAAGTTTGGCTGATGTAGAAATAGGTTTCACTGCAGATTGCTGAACAAGAGCCATAGATGCTGTTGTGCAAGGCCAAAATTGTGCTCTAGTAGGCATTCAAGTTAGATGATAGCACAGGGATGCTTGATTCGTTTGCAAATCCTCTTCAGGTGACTCACCATCTTTAGTGTGGAGTAGTGCTCCAGGTTGCATTAGATCATAAAACATTTGCTTTTAGTGTGGAGTGCTTCAGTCAACAGGGAAAACCATAGAATTTCCTTATTTTTGAGCACATTCTGCCTACTTCTTTTCTTTTCTGTTTAAAAATGTGAAATCTATATAAAACTCTACATAAAATGAACATGATTTATTAATGCTTTAAACCAGAACAAAGTGAAAATACATATCATTTTACTTAAATAACATCTGCCCAGTGATAAAATGTCTTGATTGAGTATAATGCATATCTGTTTCAAAACTGCTGAGCTCCAATCAGTAGAATTATTTTTAAATGCATATAAATAGTTATCTCATCTTCAGAAGTCCCTTAGGAAGGCTACTTTTTAATTTTTTTTTTTTTTTTCTCCCTCCCCTGACTCCCTTTTCAATGGTAGATTTGGTTCTGGTAAAGGCTAGTAGACTGAAAGCTCCTAATTTAAAAAAAAAAAAAAAAAAGTCATCTCTTCCCTCCAGAATAGGCAACAACAGTGCTCCTGTCAGCTATTTTCCAGATTTGTTTGTGTGGAACAACTTGTGGGAGTGACAGGTAATTCACTAACTCCACCTCATCAGTCTGATTTCTTTGCTGAAGCTCTTGCAGAAGCTAACAGCAAGTGCTGTTGCATGGACCTGTGTGGTTTTGTCCTGGGAGCATCCCTCCAGGTACAGGTCTCAGTGCCTCTGCCTTCATGAGGTGCCTGGGAGACAAGGACGTGTTATTCCTGCTCTTCCGCTGGAGGTGACAAGGGGCATAAGGCAGAGGGGTGGCCCAAGGTTGCATGGGACAGTTGTCAGCATAGTGTGCCCCCGTAAACATAAAGCCCCAGTTTGTTTCTTCTTCCCCTTTGTCTTTTGCATACAACAAATCAAGGAGCTGGATGGTGGCCATAACTTTTCACTCTAGAATTTTAGTGATTACTTTCTTTTTCATATTTAGACTGTTTTCCTGGGAATACAGGTTTATTATAGCTCTGAGCATGGACAGAATTGTCACAGTGGCACAGCTGCAAAGAGAGAAAGCACACCACAAATTTCATAGAATCATAGCTATTTAGTAGGGGAATTAAGAAGGAAATTTCTGTATGTTGATTGGATCTGCATTCCAGTGGCATGAGTGCTTACTTTTTCTTTTCCCACCTAATTTTTTTTTTTCTTTTTCCCATATGTCTCTTGATTGAGATGCCACGATGGTCTTTTTCAGTATCAGTGTATGTCTAGCTCTGCTGCTGTGTAGTTGAATGTGAATACTTACTCCTCACAGCTACACCCAGTCCTTCTCCAAGCCGGAGTAGAAACTCAAAAGCAATGGGCAGAATTACCAAAGTAGACTGGAAATCTTCCCACAAGAAATGCTTTCATTAGACTTGCAGCATAGGGCACCTCTTTTGTTATCTATTATACTGCACTGCGCATGCAATGTGCTTAACTAATGTGTGGTTTTATGGCCAAAATCACTACAGTACAAATGTATAAGAAAAGGGAACTGTTGGTTCTATAAGTGAGTTGGTTCCATAAGTGTGGGAGCAGTAGCAGGAATCTTCTTAGGACAACAGTGAAACAGCACAACTGTTGCATGCCTGAAATTCCTCTTAAGCAGAGGATAGGTTAGTTTGAATGCCTTTGCAACCCTTTGTTTAGACCCACAGAAAAAGCAGATTGTGTGCAAACATTTATTAAGGTTCCAGTGTGTATTTCTTTATTTATAATAATTTTCTTTGACTTGGAAATCCATGGCTCTGCTTACAGACAGAATTTCACAACTAATAAAGAATCACCCATAAATGAAAAGTATGTGAAATTCCAAAAAATTAACACAATTTATACCCGTCAGTTAGGGGTTAATAGAAATCTGGATTGAGTTCTTCTTTTATCTAGGTCACTTAATTCATGCTTCTCTTATGTATGATTTAGATGAGAATACAGCAATTGCCTGGCATTTAAAGATGTATAGAAAATGTATTAAACTTGGCTGAAAAATGGGTGATTTTTACTTTCCTGGCAGGTAGTCTCCTGCTGTACTTTTCCAGCAAGAAGAACTCATGATCACAGTCCTTAAATCTCCTTCTTGTTCTCCAAAATCCCTCTTCAACACCCCCCTCTCTCATAATGCACGGATGTATTTACAGTTACTGACTAGAGAAGACTTCTGATTCTCTACTACACTTTTTTTTACCTCTGCCTTCTTTTCCATACCTCTTTCTTATCCTGTGATCCTCACCCTACCCCATTTGTGTGTTTAATTTGCTTTTTAAATCTATCTCAATCTGCCCAGCCTTCTCAGAGGAGGGATTCTCAGTCAGTTGTATTGTACTGCACCTAGTGCAGTAGATCCCAACTACCCATTCCATGCTACTGTGATATTTATACTATAGATATTATGCTAATAAGCAGATTATTGTTTTCTGTGTGGTATTGGGGAAGTAGCAATATTTGGACTTTTAACACTGATTGCGGTGCAGCTGAGAACCCTTTCTCTATTCCGGTGGAGTCAGACATTCTGTGAGACATTATATCATCCAAAATATTTCATTCATTTTTTTTCCCCGTCAGCTTTCTGAATACGTGCTCAATACCATGCAAGTATTAAGCTCAGATAGCTCAAGGAGATAATCCAACTACCAAACAATAAGAGAATTTTTAGCTTCCATTGTAAAATTATAGAGAAGGAATGAAAAAATAAAAAACCTAGTGTAATGATGGTACTGTGTGAGATATACAAAATGCTACATAAAAGTTATAAAAACAGATAGCTCTTATATGAAAGTCTTTCCTACATAAAAAATCCATTGTTTAATCAACCTGCATGCGATGTACATATTGTAATCCTGACAATGGCTAGATGTGCTTTGCACTTTGATCACTTTCCTTAATAAAACTGGAGCTGAAATTAGTTCATTCACTCATGAATCACAAGGGCTTCAAAATGCAAGGAAAAA
The DNA here is from genome assembly GCA_013401275.1 of Pandion haliaetus. Classification (NCBI taxonomy): domain Eukaryota; kingdom Metazoa; phylum Chordata; class Aves; order Accipitriformes; family Pandionidae; genus Pandion; species Pandion haliaetus. The sequence continues at coordinate 24,404 of VYZV01040433.1, forward strand.
AATAAAGGCTTTTAAAGAAGTTGTGCTAGAGAAATAGAAGAAAAAATGTTTAAAAATTTTTTATATTCTCTTTTATGAACACACAAAGGTTGCTAAAATTGCAATGCAGAGTATGGACTAGTACACGGGCCTAAGTACTGAGAAATTACTTCTAATTATTTATGATGATTTTCACAGCAAATGGGGAACTTGAAGAACTGAGTGTCTCTGTAACAACAAAACAGTGTTACATTCTGTTTACAGAATAGCACAAACAATCTGGAGGTTTTTTCTTCTTGAAGTGTTTCTAAATAGCTGAATTTATCCTGGCCATGTACTGTGTAATTTCTTTACTTTTTGCCTTGCTATCCTCATGGCTTTGACAAATGCAGCTCAAAGAGTCTTTTTGCTTCTTTAGTCTCCACCTGGGTTAATTATGGCAAACTGCTAGTATTTAGTTTTTTAGCAGAATGTAGAATAACAAAATATATGGCAAACATCTTGAGACCTGAGTTAAATACTTTGCTTTTGTACTGATTAGTCTTTATCTCATTGTATTGAAATCTATGAATCTTGATTGTATTTTTACTGGTGTGAGAAAAAACTGTAAGCAGGTTATATGATATGTATAGCAGCTTAAATGATAAAATTTACCATGTATAAGTAATAAAATTTGGTTATTAGAGATTTAATTGTGTCATGACTGTGTTCTTGTGGTTTAACCCCGCCAGTGACTAAGCACCACACAGCCACTCACTCACTGCCCCCTGCCCCCAGTAGGATGAGGGAGAGAATTGGGAAAAAAAGTAAAACTCGTGGGTTGAGATAAGAACAGTTTAATAGAAGAGAAAGGAAGAAACTAATAATTATGATAATAACAGTAATAAAATAAAAATACTAATAAAAGGATTCAAATATAGAAAACAAGTGATGCGCAATGCAATTGCTCACCAATCGCCAGCCGATGCCCATTTAGTTCCGAGCAGCAATCCACCCCTCCCCAGCCAACTCCCCCCACTTTATATACCGGGCATGACATCACATGGTATGGAATACCCCATTGGCCATTTCGGGTCAGCTGCCCTGGCTGTGTCCCCTCCCAACCTCTTGCGCCCCTCCAGCCTTCTTGCTGGCTGGGCATGAGAAGCTGAAATATCCTTCGCTTAGTATAAACATTACTTAGCAACAACTGAAAACATCAGTGTGTTATCCACATTATTCTCATACTAAATCCATAACATAACATTATAACAGCTACTACAAAGAAAATTATCCCAGCTGAAACCAGGACACTGTGTGAAAGTTGCATCACTGTGGATTGGCCTGTTGAACCAAGCACTTTTTGGTTTTCTGCCAGCAACTTTTATTTTCAGTTAGTCATTGAGTCTTAACTAGCATTGAAGTGGTAGGCTGAAGTGCTCTTTGTGGATCTGGATGGAAGTTTTATAAGCCCCTAGGGGTAACATGGTGTAATTGGCAGTGTAGTGTTGGTTAATGTAGAAAAGGTTAATTTAAATTCATTTCAGAGGTAGCAGCAAGATATGTTATGTCTTCTCAGCTGTTTGGCTGGTAATCCCCAGCTAAGTGACAATAATGAATTGAAAAGGTGATAGCATCAATACCTGCAGTGAGATCTGTGAAATAGTTTTTCTTATTCCCAAACCATAAGTGCAATATGCAGTAAGCTGTCTTCCTTCTCTTAATAGTCACCCCACTGCATCTTAAAACATTATTAAAGAAAAAAACTATTCTGCATCAGAAAATCAAGAACCTTTGCTGTCTTCTGTAAGTGAAATGGGCTCTGCTACCACAGCCACAAAAAATTTTTAGGCAATGTAGGATGTAGTATGGAGACAAAGGTGTTACAAGGTCTCAGCTCTGTGCTGCACAAATAGCGCTTTTCAAGTCTCTTTAAATTTTCATTGGTTTGTGAATGGAAAGCAGCCATTTTACAAGAACCAAATAGCAATAATTAGTCAAATTTACTGTAATGATAATATATTAATTAACATAAATACTAAACTATTTAGAAGGCTGGCATAACATTAGTTTTCAATCAATCAAATGTAAAATTTTTAACATTCTACTTTAAAAGAGTCTAGACACAGTGGCTTATTTCTGTTCTTACTGGAAAAAATAATGGAGGCTAGATCTGTCCTTTGAACTTTAAATGAAACAAATACTGCCCATGATTTTTTGTGATGTCCATTATACTGGAGCATAAGTTTTCTATGAAAGGAAGTAAATTCAAGTTCAAATGCATTTGTTAAAAGGCAAGCCTTCATCTTGAAAGTATTTTCATGGTAAGGAAAACCTTGTCCTCAGAGTAGTTCACCTTTTCACATGCACTATGGATTTTTTTAAACATAAGTCTACATGGACTACATGGAGATGAGAGATCAAGCCTACTACAAAGAGATCTGTGTGAGTGCTGCACCGAGTGACATTTTACATCCTGTCTTCAAGGAGCTTGTAAGAGCAGCTGGACAGGAAGGTATTTAGGTCTATATTTATTGAAAATCCAGTGCTAGTCTTATTACACGGTGGAATTTGCTTTCATGCTATGAATTTTTGTGGGGTCTTAGATTGTCAAGGAAAGTATTTCTCTTTGAGATGATGGGTGTTTGGATGGTCCCCAGAGCAGCTGGAAAAAGTACATTTTGAAGGAGTTAATCTCTGGTCTTCTGGAGCTGTATTCCACACCTGTTGCATGTAAATTCCTTTGAGGGAGAATGGGGATATGTTGAGGACGCAGCTGCAGCATTTGCAGGCCCGACGGTACCCTGATCACTAATACTTCAGCAGGGGTGAAGAACTGCTTTGCCAGCTTAAAATCACAGATATCTGATATGGACTTCATGCTCTGTTTTCTTGGCCTAGCTGTTTGTAAATCTGCTCTTGACAATGCACAGGACAAAAGGGATCAGCTACATCTTAAATAGCTATTATATGTCTATGACAGCAGCAAGAGGGCAAGTGAGAATCTGAAGGTACACACAGAAATGACAGCATGCAGAAGATGTTGCAAACCTTTTTGCCAAATCAACCACAAACAACATTCAATCATGTGTTTCATTGGTATGTAAAGGTGTTGAAAAGTTACAGGGTTGGAGAGCTGTGTGCTTTGACTGTCTGATATGTAATTTCTTGTACATTTACTGTATTGAGTTTTTCATTCTCTCCTTTATTACCACTGTTCCACCTACACAAACAATAAAAGACTCAGGTTGCAAAATAATGTAAAAATTTTTCTATAGTAAATGAATACATTTTTCTTTTTAGCATAAACTAGTTCTGTCTGAATCTGAAATACATTTTGATTGAAATGGGAGAGCAGTGAAACTTCTAAAATTAATATTACTATATTTTGATCTTTTTTTGAATGAAATAATCTGGAGTTCTGCAGTTTTGTAGATGAGGCTTAGCAGCCAGTCTTTCCATGGTTTAGACAAACATTAATGCAGGGTGTTATTTTCAATGGTGTGGACAGAATTTCCTGACAGGCTCACAGAATTGCTCACACATCACAAAGTTTTAGGTCCTGCAAAGGCAGCAGGTAACAGTATTCATGAAGACCATAGGAACATGCCACAGAGTGTGGCATTGTTTGTGTGAAACAGCAAGATAACAGTCAAGGATGTAGTGTGACTCCTTCCCAAAATACATGGGTTTTTTAGAAGTGTTGTTAAGAAATGTGACTGGGGTCCTGAGTCTGGTTGCTTCTACATGGACGTGTTCAAAGGGAGGGACAAAACCTACAAACTTTCATATGATACTGCAAACCAGACAGCTGGGAGAGAGTATGACCTCGTTTCTTGTGAAAGAAAACAGTCAATGGTACTGAGCAGACTGTTGAAAATAGTTACAGGAAAAAGAAAAAGGAGAGCCATCACATCTGGATACCAAAAAGATAGTTCTGGAGGTGGAGAGGACACAATGGGGTAAGGGGCTTTATAACTACTTCATGTTCACATACAGCTCCAACAGAAACATCCACTCTAGTTAATGCAGAGATTCAGATTTATTGTGGTGTCTTATATCAGGAACATATCCATTTCATAGAGTTATAATTTTCTTGAAATGTCTTCTCCATCCAGTTCCTCTGATTATGGTGTCAGTCTGGAATCCAGGCTAGCAGAGATCTGATCTCCACACCCATTTTGGAAGGGCACAAAAGAAATCTTGTGGAAAAAGTAGGAGGGATTTTTGAGCAGAAAATAAGAAATCATATAATTCTTTTGCAAACCTCTAGGCAAAAATAATTCTTGCTCAGTAAACAGGAAGAACTGATGAATACTCTATCCAGTGCTTGTTTAAATACAAGTGATAAATAATGTTACTCTCTAAGACAAAGCAGCCACTACTTCTGAACAATTGTCCACTATACTAGAGGGCAAATGCAGCCCTTGAAGTCTACATTCTGGAACCCTGAGAGTAGACTTCAAAGCCTGTTGACTAGTGCTTCTGGTAATCTAAAAGTGTTAGATTCATTCTGTGACTTTTTGCTACCTGAGGTTGCATGGTGGTAAAATTAATAACCTAATGTACTTACAGGTAACTTACAGTATCTATAAAATATTGAATTATATAAGAATATAATGCTAATATTACTGTGTGAGTTGATGAGAATAGCAATTAACTGACATTTGTGAACCTTTGACATCCTTGTATGAAAGATGCTATATACAGCAAGTGCCAAATATGATGACTATCATCAGCAATATCCTTCTGACTCTTATTAGATGACTGAGGGGCAAGGCCTTGAACAATGATGCACAGGACAAGCTGTTCATCACTGAATCTCTTAAAATTTTATTTTTATTAACAAGTTAAATGAATTAAGGGAACAGCTAGGTACTGCATTTTCTTTCTTGCTTAGATTTTTTTTCTCTAACATAATTGTCATGAAACCTGCCTTGGGATTGGTTTTGCTTTCATTTACCTCAATATTACTTGCTTCAAAGGAGTGTAGGTTTTCTCCGTGAGCAGAAATAGTGATTGATGATCCTTGCTTATTGTAGTCTGTCCCAGCACTTAGGAGTATAAATACAGCTAATGTTTGCACGTTTGCTGTAGTTTTAGTTTGGGAACAGGCTTATTGACTGCATGGTGTTTCTCTAACATTTTTTTCAGGAAATTGCAAAGACCACAGAAACCCAAAGAAGTCTAACACACTAATACCACATATTGTCTTGAGCCTCAGCTGGGATTTCCTGTCATCTGTCTGCACCTGTGGAACCTGTGCATTATTAATCACAGTGCTCACACAAGTGATATACACTTGAAAAATAAGTTGTGGCTTTAGTCATGTACTCTTAAACAAACCTTATATGTTCAATTGTTATGGTAAAATTGCTTAGCATAGAGACAAAGTCTTCTCTCCTTCCCTCCCTAACAGCATACTTTGAAGAACAGCTCCACCTGAGGATTTGCTCAAGGATACATGAAAAGACTTTTGTTTCAGCTTTTGAACAAAGTCCATGTTCACCTCAGAGGTTTTAGCTTGGCAGTAAAGATGATTGGCAGTCTCTGATATCCTGGTGTTTGAAGAAGGCATGCAACTTCTTAGAGAATTGTCCTTTCATACTCTAACATAACAACATATATATGCATGTGTATGGTCACATATGTGTGTCTTAGAAGGGGGTCACCGACATTATTGTCTTCAAAGTGAAACTCAAACATTAGACATAATGTAGAAAATACTTTTAAAATAGCAGATAACAGTGGTCCCCTACTTAGATCAAGACTTTTGTTCAGGTCTTCAAGGTCTTCAGCAAGCAGAGAAGTCTATTTTGTAATGTAGGGAGGTAGTTTCAGACCAGGATAGTTTATCTTTTTTTTTCCTCTGTACGTATTTTCTACAATATTTTGGTTTCTACTTGTCATGGTTTCAGGTCAGCTCAGTCGGTAACAAAGCACCACGAAGCCGCTCGCTCACCCCCCACCCCCTCGCCTGGCCACGTAAGGATGAGGAGAAAATACAAAGGCAGGCTTGTGGGTCGAAACAAGGACTGGGAGGGATCACTCCCCACTTATGGTCACGGGCAAAAGACAGGCTCAACTTGGGGGAAGAAACAAAATCAATTCTATTTACTACAAATCAAAACAGAAACAAACCAAAAGGGTATTAGGAAGGGAAACCAAACATCAGAACAACCTCCCCCCACCCCTCCCGCCTTCCCGGCTCAGTTCAACTACCGATGTTTTCTACCTCCTCCCCCCAGNCTTTCCGCAGGCTGCAGTTCCTCACAAACTTCCCTGGCGCGGGTCCTTTCCGCGGGCTGCTCTCCCGTCTCACACTGCTTCAGCGCGGTTTTTACCATGGGGTTACGGCCACCTTCGGGAGCCTCCGCTCCACCGTTCACCCCCCTAGGCTGCAGGGCCATCAGCCTCCTCAGGCGCCTCCTCCTCCCCCTCCACTTCCATGATTCCAGTGTCGGCAGCGATGTTCCTCTCACGTTTTCCAACCCCCACACTACCGGTTCCCCTTCTTAAATATGTTTCCCAGAGGCGCTACCACCGTCACTCCCCGCCTAGAGGCTGGGCCGACATTTTGGCGTGCGGGTCCAACATTTTTGGGCAGCGAATTCTTCCAGCAACTTCTTAAAGGGGCCGCCTCTGCAGCCCCCCTCCCCTGCCACCAAGGAAAACCGCGCCACACAAACCCATAACACTACTGATAAAATACTGACACAATACTCAGCTGGTAATCTAGTCACAGTTTGTGTTCTTCATTCAGAGGGAAAAACCAGGAAAGTAGAGCTATCAATGAAGTCTTGGTTTATCTGCTTGTGTCGTACATCACAAACTGTTTATCTGTGCAGATGAAGCTGGTAAGATGTCATGTTGTCTAGCATCTTCTTTCCACCAGTCAGACCAGTGCAAAGAAGCCCTGATGGGCCAGCACATGTTATCTCTTCACTGTCTAGCAAACCTTTCCTCCAGGGTCAGTGGAGTGAGCTCTGTGCTGTTTGCAGGAGTTGCCTGACTTGTCTCTACAGTAGTGATACCTTAGATCAAATATCTTAATTTAATTACATAAATATAACACTTACAAACTGATTTCAAGATCTGAATGCAGTTGTTCTGGCATGTGTCATGGGCATAAGTTCAGTGGAAAGTCTCAGAGAATGGTAAACAAGTTAAGGTCATCCACTGTGCCCTGTCAAGGTACCTACCTCAAGGCTCATCTATAATAGGGGTAACCAGCACTGGGAGAAAAGACTATTTTATTCTCCATATCTTTATTCATTTTCTTCTCAGCTAGCTGTGCTACTGTGGATGTGAACTGGTGTAAGATATGACATGGATATTGCTGCGCTGTAAGTAGAAATGGATTTCAGTCATTTCACACAAGCCTCTGATGCTGGCAACTTACATTCAATTACTGCTACTCCATCTGTGTCTTCCTCTTTTGCTATACTGTATAAAATTCTGTATACAGACCCATGTAAGCTGCAGATGATGGGTCTACTGCTTGAGCTTTACAGTCACAAAATAGCGTTTATCTGCACAAATGTACTGGTGGTACAAGCTACTTTCTCTTCATGAGATACTAGATTGATACTAGATCAATGTGCTTGCTTTCTATAGAAGTACTGATTAAAATGCATGACCCCCTATAACCTTCAGATTTCCTCTGTTTAAACATTGTTTCTTAGGAGTGAAAAAAAGAAAGGACAGTTGCAAATTAAATCATAGATAAGCGCTATCATGCTGGTGGAGACAAGTTCAATATGGATTACTGATAATAATAATTGATTACTGATTATTGATACTAGATCAATTGTAGTTGATCTGCTTCTATTGTATTGAATTATCCACGGTTGTAGATTTAGCTACTCTTCCCCATCTTGCTTCTTGACTACACTTTAGCATTAATTCGAAGTTTGATGTATTGAAGCTAATTATTAAATTCAACAGACAACTTCAATCTCCAAAATCTCCTGCTTAGGCAGACAACTTCATAAGTAGTCTTATTGGCTTATGGCTAAGAAGGCTTTAGTTTTGATATTGTATCCTACATTTTCAGATATATACCCTTGGTTGCAGTTAGTAATTTTTCCAATTATCAGCCACATTCCCACCATATATTGTTCAATCTGTGCCCAGTCCCTTTAAACATCTAGGCAACTGGACAGACCTAATACAAGACTAACTTTATAAATCCTAGCAGCATTAAAAGTTTTTAAAAAATTAAAGTAAAGCAAAATTTCATTTGCAACAGCTTACTTTTTTTGCAGAGGAATGAGGATGTTTCAGAAGGATCAGCTGACACTGATTTTGTATTTCTAAATAGATAATTCATCCATATTGAACTTGTCTCCACCAGCATGACAACGCTTATCTATGATTTAATTTGCAACCTGTCCTTTCTTTTTTTCCCTCCTAAGAACCAATGTTTAAACAGAGGAAATCTGAAGGTTATAGGGGGTCATGCATTTTAATCAGTACTTCTATAGAAAGCAAGCACAGAAATATTTCCCACAGAAGACATTTTTTTTTGTCTCCCTTTGCTTCATTAATCTGCATTGACTTGTGGTGACATTGAGGTATTGGAGAAAGAAATGATCTTTTATGAAAGAACAGAGCAGAGGAATTACTTTATTTGATTCCTCTTTTGTGCTAATACAAATTCTCCTTTTCTAGGGCACTGGATTCAGTAAGGAGGCTTAATAGTCATTTAAAGTCAAGCAGCAATGAAACCATGTTGTAATACCTGACATTACTTCTGCACAGTAGATCACAGTAGCTCGCCATACAGAGATGACCAAGCTGACATAAGAAGGAACCTATTGCTGTCTTGGGTGGGCTTTGAGTCTGATCCATTGCTTTTCCCCGTTCATACCAGGAAATAAGTTAATTTTATAACTGAGAAATATTTTATGTATGCTTCATCCATTTGGTCTAACTTTATCTAGCAAATCAAGCTTGTTCTTCACAGATGCTCAAAATGGGCTGCGTAGAAGTCAATTAAAAATTGAACACTTTTTCTTGCATGTCAGAATATAGTAGGTGATACAGACAGGTAGCAGAGCTCCATGCCATCAGCCTGTACAGGTTTATGGAGCAGTATTAACTAATTCTTCTACTCAGTCATGCACTGCAGTACCTGGTGCTCACATAAATTTCCCACATCTGTACAGAAAATGCCTTTTTAACTCTTTGGAGTAATTTAAACCTCTTCATTTCCCCAGCAGACAAAGTATATTGTGTACTTTGCCCATCATGCAGGATTTAGAAAAGTCTGCAGAACTAATTTAAGCATTGTCTTTCAATGACCCTCTTTAAATTTATCAGGAGCTCTTTCTTTGGAACTCTTTTATTTCTTCCTTGTGCCCTCCTTGTAACATTTGAATTATATGAAGGCAATACAAAAGAACCCAATCTAGCCATATAGCAACTGTCCTTGTTACCAATTTCCACGTTTTTACAGATCAGCCCAATGTTCTCTGTGACACTTCAGGGAATCCTGAACATTTCATAGTACGAAATCATGCAGAGATGGATAACAGCTATATTTTTCAATTATATTGACATAATCAGTCATTTGTTAGGACTTACAAAGATTGTTTAGTTATCTTATTTAGTGACCCAGATTTTAAAGACCTATTCAAGGAGGAAAAAATAAATACCCAGTTTATATTTCTGTGAGGAGTTTGCTTGGGTTCCTTAAAAGAAAAAAGGATTTTCATAATTTAATAGCTCCAGGAACCTATTCACCATACTTGATTGAATGTTATTGCCATTTACAGTATTATACTGCAATTTGATTACTCAGGCAGAGCACAAATGGAGGTTACAAAAAAAGGAATGATGCTATAGTTAATGACTACTCTTATTAAATATTTTTATTATTACAGGCAGATAGAATTCCCACTGTTCTGTATGGTCCAGAAATGCATACATGGTTATGGTCCATAAATTCTCAATTTAACAAATTGGAAACCATATGTATGTTTCATTATTTTTCCTCTTAAGAGTCTTGTCTTATCATGTATCAAACCAACGCAGGCAGTACATTCTTGTTTAAAGGGCAACTTCAATGAAGGTTTAGATGTGACAGTAATTTTTCTATTGATTCCTCATTGTCAGTGTAGGTAAAATATTTTTAAACAGATTTAAAGTATGACAATGCCTAATTAGAGAGAAGAACTAGCCACCATTTTGGTGGAACTGCTTAACCAGAACATGCTGCTGGATCATGTATTCAGTATGAGTGAAAAAAGTCTTTTTTTAGAAATCAGAAGTTCAAAAATGTCTGTCAAGAATATCACCTTAACAATTATTCAGTCAGGAATGGTTTTAAACTCTATTAAAGTCTATGAAAGGTTTTGGCTCTCTCTTCCCCCCCTCCCTGGACTTCAGTGGTTTGGGTCAAGCTATATGGACCTTGGGGTCATGTGCAACACAGCTGAAACCATAGCGGTGTCCTCCGAGACCTGGCTTCAACCTGCAGAAACATCTGTGATGTGGGATCGTGTCCTGCCAGAGTGCCTTTGAGTCAGTGGAATCTTGGGGTGTGTTGAGAGACCTTCACATGTGCTCTCCCAACAGTTTGGGTCAAAACACACCCCTTAACAAAATCCATGTGAAGAGTTGTTCAAGGGTATGTAAGTCTTTCCTTGAAGGTATGCTTCAGTATCAGCTTGGATGGATTTATTTTTGAGACCACAATTTTAGTAGTAAAACCAACCTTGAAGAGAGTATAAATTTTTAAAGATGACTGGAATATAAATGCATCATATTTTCTATATTAAAAAGCAGTGTATTCTTACCTGGGTCTCACTTTTATGAGCAGAATAGGCTGAATTTTCATCTAACTTGAACTTGAAGGAAAAGGTTTTAATGGACATATTAACTGTTGTGATATTTTACCGTGTTCAGTATCTATGATTTTTGGGTGTAGCAAGTTTCAAGAATTAGACTAAAGCAATAAGGAAAATGATCCTGTAATATAGGTTTAGTTTTTAAACCACGCTTTCTTAACACTGCCAAGAATTTTTTGTAAATTTATGTGTAACTGTTATCACAAAGTCTTAAATTTATTAGTTACTACATTTCAGCAAAATGTTGTTTCTTAATAGAATCTAAATTCTACACTTAATTTATTTAATATTACAAGTACCTTAGCAACAGTTCACTACAATATCACGTTCTAAATGAAAACGTTGAAAGTACTGACATATGTTTAGTGCCCCAGTCTGTAAAGTAGAAATAATGCTAAGCATCAGATCTATCTTAGCTCTGTGCTGTGCAAGACCTAAGAATTCTAATACATTAATTTTGTTTGCCATAGGTGGAATTTCAGCTCTGAAAACCTATAAATAACTTAGCAACACCCTGACCCACTGATTGCAATGGCCAAATTTTTATTTCAGTGGTCCTTTTCTCCCTCCACCTTGCCCTTTTCCTTGCTGTGTTACCTTTTTCCTTTGGATTCACTCTGTTCTGCACTCACATGCACACAAATACACCCTTTGAAAACAGTTGAAATTCCTGCTAACGGTGATCTCTTGTGCTCCTAATTGCTGGTCATGGTATGACTATTTAGTATGTGGAATATAGGGTTCTTTGAAGTCTCCTTCTGTCTGAAACAGGAGTAACTCAACAAAGATTTCCCTGGTAGTATTAGAAGACACTCATCACTCTGAAAAAGCAAAGGGTCCTTTCTTAAGGGCTAAGTTTTCTCAATCAAAAAGATACATGCTTACAGAAATAAATCACAACATTGAGTCACTGATGTACCAAGTGATCTGTAATCCTCTTTACAGACACCAGACACTGAGCTCAATACATTGTGGGGAAGATGTGTAGGGGTGGTTTTTTTGCTTTGTTTTTTTTTTTTTTCCTGCAAGAAAAAAAATAAACTCAAATGGGAAATCTTTAAATTATCTTTATACTTTGAATCCCTTACAAGTTCCTCATGGATGCACTGAAATTTACCTTGAATTTTTTACGAAGATTTTCCTTTGAACTATTAATTGCCAAAACTTTCATTATTTTTCAAAACACTTTTACCTGTTAGTCATATACATCTGATTCATATTAGTGCAAATGACTATTGTGCTCTGGAATAACATGATGGATATGTAAGTTCATGAACGTGTGCCTGGCTTCTCACTTCCAGCGACACTATTGTTTACTATGGAAAATACTGAGTTTCTTGATTAAGGCCTTTTAATTTCAGTACTATATACATTAATGTTTTAGTTGGTTTGGCCTGAGTTTGCATGAATATCTGAGAAATCAAAAGTGAATTTATGACAATATTCATCTGGTTCTAGATTCAGTGAATATATATTATAAAAATCCTGAACTGAATAGGGTGCAAAATTCCTCTAGGTATGAAAAAACACAGTGATGCAGTGAGAATGTTTTTCAAATATGATTTCAGTAAGACCCAGTATCTGCAAACTATATTGCATTGTTGGACCACTCCACTATGATTCTTAATGCAAACTGGATTTGGTTTTTTTTTTATGTCATCAACATAATTTCTTGTAATGGTATGTGTCCTGTAAAGATATAAAAAACAAATAATCCTTGCTGGACTCAATGGTATTGAGAGGCTACTTAAATGGTGTTACTTCTCCTTATCCAAGACATGCATAGGTAAGCTGTACAGTAGGTGGTAACCAGTATTATTGACATGGTGAGCCAAATTCCACAGCCACATATATACACAGAAGCATGTGAGAACTTAGCAGGGTGGGATATGTTCATCTGGTTTACTTTTGCTTAAGAGACCTTTTTTATATTGAGCAATAGCCCAATTTCTCTTTGTCCTTTATTTTTTTGTTCCAAAGAAAACATTTTTGTAAATTTTACTTCTGCAGTGGGATAGAAGACCAGATTTTTGTGGAAACTTTCTAAAATAATTTTGGTTTGAAGCATTTTAAGCAAAGCAAAAAGTGAAGCTCACCTGAACGTACAATTTGGTTTCTTTTTAGATTATGTATTAATTATTTTCAA